>JAJEJO010000923.1:834787-867984 GCA_020662805.1 Glaucomys volans
AGCTGCATCCCCAGTCTTTTTCTTTTCTTTCCTTTTCTTTTTTTTTCTTTTCGAGACAGGGTCTTTCTAAGTTGCTGATGTTCTCCCTTAATTACTGAGGTTGGTCTCAAACTTTCGATCTTCCTGCTTCAGCCTCCTGAGTCACTGGAATTACAGGTGTGTGCCACCGTGCCCAGCTGACACTTTATTCTTTCAGGACTGGAGGTTGAACCCAGAGCCTTGCACATGCTAGGCAAGTGCTCTACCACTGATCTACATTAACAGCCCTTTGTTTTGTTTTTATTTTGAGACAGGGTCTCACTAAGTTGCTGAGACTGACCTCAAAGTCGTAATCCTCCCACCTTAGCCTCCCAAGTAGGTAGGAAGACAGGCTCGCCCCACTGGGCCTGTTGTAAATGACATCTCTGTATTTTACTTACCTCATATTTTCTTCCATTAACACATAATTCTGTCACCAACTATCCTGTTACCTACAATTAAATATTGCTATCACTTTTAAAATGTTAAAACAATTTTTATGATTACAAAGTTTTTACTCTTAAATCTGAATTTTGGAGCAAATTATACTCCAAATTATACATGTAATAAAGTCCTGGCTTCTTTTATCTGTCTTTTATGGACCATTTCAAAACGACATTAGCAGATTGCATTGTCCCTTCCCCAGGAGAAGTATGACCGTCCCCTCTTTAGGCTAGAAGCTCTCAGCTTGATTGGAGCAACACCCTCCTTTTAAAGCAATTGTTACATTATGGTCTTCCTATCTTGAAATGAAGTATCTTGTGCATTGCAGGATATCTAACACCCATAGCTCCCACCCAAATAGAACGTATTTCCTTAATGGCAAGAAATGTTCCAGCTAAAAATAACCAACTTGGACTAAAGGACAAACTTTTGTTGTTGTCGTTGTTTTAAGTAACAGGAACTGAAAGTCCTTAATCGGTTATTTATTGCTATCCAGCGAAATTACCCAAACACGTTGAGACTTAAAACAACAAACTCTTTTTATCTCACAGTTTCTGTGACCAGGAATCTGGGAGTAGTTTCTGGTAGGTTTTACAGATGGGGATCTCTGCATTTGTAAATAAAAATAAGTATGCCAACCCATTTCAGGTTGTAATGTTATTGGATTATAAGGTATTGTTTCATAGAACTGAGAGGAATGGAAAACACTCTTGCAGTTTTGTTCCTACAAAATAGAAACTTAGCAACATAAGAATATTGTTTTGTTATCTGAAATGCAGAATCATAGTTCATCCAATCTCCATATTTACCTCTGTATTTTGGATTTATTAAACTACTAAATGTGAATAAAGTTCTGTTGAACATTATCATAGGTATAAGTAAATCTGCAAAGCAATTTTTGGACACCAATGTATATGTTAATTTTAGCAATAGGAAAATTAATTATTAATCAGAAGATGAGGCCAACCTCATTAGATGTTTTAGTTCTAAGTGTGTATTTTAGTTAAGTATGTAGAAAGGGTAGAGATTGAGAAACATGAAAGTAAATACGTAGGTTGAGTAAATGTTTTTAAAAATTAAAGCCTCGCATCTTTCGTATTTTCTCTGTTATTGATCAGGCAGTTCACATGGCATAACCTCACTTTTTTTCCTCATGGAAATAAATGCTCATTCAACATGGAAAGGTACTGAAGGCACTGGGTAGTTTTCCACTGAGCTGTTGGCGTGTGTCCCACCCCTCTGGTTGAGCAGCCAGTCAGCACAGTCCCATGAGCAAGGCAGTTGTCACAATGATTCAAGCCTGAGTGACAGTCTCTCCTCATAGAAGAGCTCATTAAACTTCCTAGGCCGACTTCATATCCCTGGGTTTCTAAAGATTGACAGTAACTTAAATCCCCGAGGGTCTCAGAGGTCTCAAATGTGGTCTTCAGATTGGGGTAGCTGGGGGAGTTCTCTCAAGGGCATGCAATCTTGGGTGGTTTTATCAGAGAACATCTTCCAGGCCCTCAACTCCTGTTCATACTCCTGCCTAAATCAGATCTGCCTGCGACCACGAGTTTCATCAAGGCCACCTGCCCAGTCACCTTTCCCCGACCTCACCAAGTAAGAACAATCCTCTCACCCACAGGGACTCCTGCCCTGGGTCTAAGTACCTTTGATGAGGCTGCCTCCATCGAACACTGGCTTGGGGCTCAGCTGTGCAATTCCAGATAGGAGAAGTGAAATCAGCCACAGTCATTCCCGCTGATCAACATTCCATTTTTCTCTTTTCTGTTTTTGGTACAGGCATTACATTTTTAAATGTCAGGACTACATACTGGAAGTGAACTAGTGTTTCATTCTTTCCTGTATTTCCAGTCAGACTCAAAAGAAAAATTTGTAATTAACTCTTTCATAAAGGTAATGGGTTACATGGGCTGGGGAGGTACTTGAGTGGTTTGATTTTGATTTCCGGCACTACACACACATACAACAACAACACGGATAATTGATTATAGAAAATCTATATTCATTTTTCACTTGGATGTTTTTACTGCTTGCTCTTATTGTCAAACACTTTCTACCAGTTCATTCTATCCTACAATGTACTTACTTAGATGTATGTTAACTTAATGAAAATGGATTGTGGATTCTACTACAAAATAGTCATTAATACAATTTTTATAAGTCATGTATGTAAACATAGTCAATAATTTTGTTTTTGCTTCCAATTTCTGAAGAATTCAGTTACATTCTAGCAATAAAGAACATATATGTATGTATTGATCTTTGAACAAACTAAAAAAAGGAAAAAATTCCATCCAATTCCTTAGCAGATATAGCTCCAGTAACCTTTATGTTTAATAATTGTCAAATTTAATAATATATTTAAGTCATGTTCAATTATATTATGAGAACTGTGATAACCCAATCCAAATGAAAATTTTCACTCTGTTTTATGAGTATAAAAACCTTTATAAATTTAGGAAATATCTGAAACATTTTAAATTTCAACATACACATTTTTGTGGCAGAAAAGTATGATACAGTCATTACTATTTTTAAACTCTCAAATATAAAGAACAAATTCTGTGGATAAAGTAAAATGGAACTATAACTTCAAGGGAAATCGGAAACAATGTAAAATCAGCTAATGTTAGAAGTTGTTCATGTATTTTTTAAAATTAATGATAGTCCACATAAGATGTTTTGATATTTAGATTATATTGTATACATTGAAAAGAGTGTTGTAATAGGTTTTTGTTAAAGTGTCAATACTTACAATATGATTATATGCTTTGTTGCTATTTAAATTTATGAGGAAAATTATTCAGATGTTAATACAAAAATGTATGAAAGCATATTGCTCTTCAAAACTATTCTAGGGGGTATGCAAGCAAAAGAAAAAAATTACTACTATAATGAAGTAAAATAAATCAGTGATCCCAGTGTTCTGTTTCCAGACCTAGTATTAAAGTAGTCATTTATTTCATTTGTCTTCATTTTTCCAAATATAAAATGAGAATAATAACTTTCCTTGTACCAACAGTACAAGAAAAATAAAAAAATCTATTTAATAGCATACCAAATTGTATATTAAGTTACGTGGGAATTATCAATATGGGTTGGAAATAAAAACACTCATTTATCTTTTTTGGCATACAAATTTTTATTTCTATGGTTGTGTATGATGTACATTCATAGCATTCTTATTAATCATGCATGTACATAGGGTAATGATGTCTGTCTCATTCCACTATTTTTCATACCCCTGCCCCCTCCCTTCTCATTGCCCTCTATGTAATCTAAAATTCCTCCATTCTTCTCTCACCCCCCACACCACCCCCAACCAGATTCTATATCATCATTCACTTTATCAGGGAAAACATTCAGCCTTTGTTTTTTTGGGATTGGTTTATTTCACTTAGCATGATAATCTCCAATTCCATCCATTTATCTACCAAAGCTATAATATTATTTTTATTTATGGCTGAGTGGAATTCCATTGTGTATATATACCACAGCTTCTTTATCCATTCATCTGTTGAAGGTCATCTAGGCTGGTTCCACAGTCTAACTATTGTGAATTGAGCTCCTTTATCTTGTTCTTTTTATATTTGTCAGAATTTATTACAAAAACCTAAAAATCTATGGGTTTGAACAAAACAGATAATTAAGAATCTCAGAGGTTTAAGGAAATAGCTTCTAACTTTGCTTTAAACATATAACATTTACTGTGTCAATATGACTACGTATTTTATGTAAATAAGTATAAATATGATGGTCTGTTTTACATAGCTAAATGTAAATATATTTACATAATGTAAATCTACATATTCTTTAAACAACAAAAATATGAGATAGGCTGATAAAAGGATTTTAAAAGTCCATATTCCTAAATGCTCTATAGTATCTCCCCTTTTGATCAAAGAGGTCTTGACAGCCTTATCTAAGTTTATACATGCATCACAATTCCTATTCTCTTTACTGTGTAATAGCCTTGGTTAGTTCCATTAAGGAAATGAAATTCAGGGAAATTAATGATGGAGATTCCTTCTGAGAAATGTATTGTTAGGCGACTTCATCATTGTGAAAACATCATAGAGTTTTCTTATACAACCTAAGATGCCACCATGTCATTAGACAATATAATCTTATGTGACCACTGTCATATATGCAGTCTGTTGTCAACTGACTTGTGTGTCCGTGACCATGTTAGTTTAGTCAACATTGAACAATGAAGCATTTCCTGTGGACCCATGCTTCTATAAACTACTAGGTAAAGAATCACATTGCATTATTGGAGACTATAAACTGTAAGGACAGGGTAAAAGGAAATTAATGCAGTATCTTGGAATTCAAATAGTCTGGGAACAGATTTGGGAATTTCAGAAACAGTATAGTTCTTTATATTAGTCACATGGGATAGCTTAATGTAGCTATTAAAATGGACCATTTCCAGAAATAATTATCCAGTTAGTGAGGACCACTGCAGAAATGGAACAAAAGAAAAAAGTGCCTAGAAAACTTTGGAGTAAATCAGAAATCCAATCTAGGATGAAAGGTGATGAACTCTGAGGTCACATTTACAACCCAGAAAAAAATTTTAGATTTGCTGGTTATTAGCCAGCAGTTGGACTAAATAACCTCCAGTGTCCCTTCCAATCATAGACTTGTATCAGATTACATTAGGAATACAGAATTCAATTAAGAGAACTTAGTTACATGATGCGATTGCTTAATGGCACTAAGGTCCTCTCCACAGTGTGGATGTAGTGACTGACCTGAAGGAGGGTTAGAGCATCCTTGCTTGGGATGGGAATGCCCTGCATCCCTCCAGAGCGGTGGGGAAGGCAGCGGAGAAGAAAAGGTTGAGAACCACCCATGTGTAGCTTGACAGTCTGGAGAATTTCATTAATCTCTGGCACCTCCAGCAGAGGGCAGGCCGGGATAGGGAAAAGAGGAAACAAATTTCTTGGTTTCATTTACAGGCTGTCCTTGATTTGCACAGTAGTGCAGAACAAAAAATGACTGCAAGCTAAAACTGTGCAAAGCAATTTCAGTGACCAATGTTAAGATTATGAGTCATCCATGACCTTTAACACTTTCAGTCAAAAACTAAAATTCTTGTCCATTACAAATGTATGCAGAAATGAAAAACTGTAAAATGAGCTTTCACAGAAAACATAATATTGAGAAATAAAGTGTTTTATTTCTTTAGAAAAAAAAAATTTTAAGAGTACTTTGAATAGCGCTCACAGTCTTCTGGGAACAGAACTTCCCATAGGAAACAAGCATCCTCTGTGCCTTGGCTAGGTATCCTCTCTTCTAAATCTGCATCAGCTTCTAACATGTTAAACGTTGCACTTTCCATGTTAGTCTTGTATCACGTGCTTTCCGAGTATGCTTGCTATCTCCAAGAGGTCCTGCAGCATGAAGTTTCCTGTTAGCGTCATTTCTTCTGTGACACCTTCGTCACAACCACTACTCTTGGTTTTGTTAGTGAGTTCACCTGCACTGAGCACGCCTCGCTAAGGAAAGTCTGCCCATTGGTGGTGATGTCAACGTGCCCATGGGCAGCTATTCCTTCTATAACTGTTTATGTTTGATTCTGATTCCCAGAATTGTCATTTTTGTTTCTTTGCTGCAATTTCGTCTTTTTTACTTATCCATTTTTGTAAAATGTCACATCGGTTTATCACTGGGAGATAAGAAGGTAGACAGCACCATTACATGTGTGGCTGTCCTTGACTAGATGGAATAAAAGATGTGCAGTGACAAAGTGGGGAGAGACTTTGAAAGAAGTGATGTCATTAGTCACTGATCATGATGCATATCTGTTATTTATGTAGTGCTTGTGGGCTAAAGAACTAGCAGTGAAGTTTGTAAAGTATGCAGTTTCTCAAAGTTAAAATACCAGGTGTCTCAGTCAATTTTGTGTTACTATAATACAATACCTGAGATGGGGTAATTTATAAAGAAATTTATTTCTTACAGTTCTGGAGGTTGAGGAGTTCATGGTCAAGGAGCTTACATCTGATGACAGCAAGAGAGATCTACAGAGCAAGAGAGGGTCAAACCTGTTTTTATATTAAATCCACTTTTTCGAGAATGAACCTATCCCCTCAATAATGACATTAACCCATTCATAGCCCTCATGACCTAATCACCTCTTAAAGGTCTTGCCTCTAAAGACAGCTGTGCTGGGGATTAAGTTTTCAACACAGAAACTTTGGGAAACAAATTCAAACCACAGCACCATGGCAACTGAAATTTGAACTGTGCTGTTGGGAACTGATACTTTTTAACTAAACTGTGGTAAATGAAATTGGTACATATTGGAACCAGGCCAAATGAGGGTTACTCTATGTGCCAAGCTCATCATCATAAAGAATGTATGAACAGTTTACTAAAATCAAGTGAGGATCAACATCAAAGCTTACTGTGCTGGGGAAATGAGAGCTGGCCTTGGACTCAGCACTCAGGCCAAGTCTTTGATAAAATATGAGACAAGACTCTTCTGAATAGGAAAATAGGATGTTAGAGTTTCTAAAATGGTGAGGGGCTGAGAAACAGAGGAGCTGGGGTAGAGGAAAGCAGTGGCGAGGAAAGATGTTTCAGCAAGAGAGTAGGAGGCTGGGGCTCCAGATGGAAGGTGACCTGTGAGGAGCTTAGGGGGCTGGGCTAGTAGACGTATTGTTTTCTCCATCCATCATTTAAAAAATATCCTCCACTAGTTTCTAGTAAATTTTATTTTTATGAAATCATTGTATGTGCAAAGGTTTTAAAAAATAAAATCGTGCTAAATGGTTTTCAGAAAAAGGAACAAATCTCCTTCCCAGCCATCTCTTTTTTTTTTTTGAACCAGGGATTGAACTCAGGGACACTTGGTCACTGAGCCACATCCCCAGCCCTATTTTGTATTTTATTTAGAGACAGGGTCTCACTGAGTTGCTAAGGGCCTCACTAAGTTGCTGAGGCTGGTTTTGAACTCCTCCTGACTCAGCCTCCCAAGTCGCTTGGATTACAGGCGTGTGCCACCACGCCTGGCTCCCAGCCATCTCTTAATTCCTTCTCTTACTTACCACAGACCTCAGTGATCAACTCTTAGCTGTTTCTTCTAGGGTTTATTTCCATATTTCTTTGGAAATAATAATACATTAATATTAATATATACTATTAATAGTATACATATAGTAGCAGTATACTATTAATTATTGATTTACCTATTACCATCATTTCCTAGTGAGAAACTATGAAAGTAGTTGATGATTTAATTCTTGAACCACTCTCACTCACACACTTCCCCTGATGGTATCCTCCACCAGAGTTTACATTATTATGACAATTTAAATATTATTACTGGGTTTTTTTTCCTTAGAGTTACTAATAACCATAGTTTTAATTTAGTTATCTGTGTTCCTATCACTAAGGCTTGTTGGCAGTTTTTCTAAATTGTTTTCTCTCCATGGAGTCCCCACAGTGAAGCACCCTGTTCTTCTACTTCATGGTTCTTATATACTAGTTGGATAAAATTATAATTATTGGCACTGGGTGCAGTGGTGCACATCTGTAATCCCAGCAATGGGAGGCTGAGGCAGGAGGATCTAGAGTTCAAAGTCAGCCTCAGCAACTTAGGGAGGGAGGCCCTAAGCAATTTAGTGAGAACCTGTCTCTAAAAATGTTAAAGGGGCTGAGGATGTGGCTCAGTGGTTGAGAATCCCTGGCTTAAAAAGATTAAAATAGTAGTTATCATAATATTGATAATAAATTCCATTGACAAATTCCATTTTCTGTGGAAATTTTATTTACTTATATGTACCTATTTGAACTTAGAGTGAACAGACTTATGCTTTCTAACAAATTAAGTTCCATACAATAAATGTGTATGCTTCATGGTTATAAATTGATGGTTTAGGGAAAGTAATAGTTATGCTTCAAGACTTTTGTTTCTGGAAAGATGGAGTAAACATACTTCTTTCTATGTTTCCTAATATGTATAATCCAAACCCCTGAACATCATGTATAAAATAAGAGATTCTGAAAGAAGAAATGAAGGAGGCAGACTGGCCAGGAACCACAGGACCCAAGGAAGGACACAGCTATAAGATCTTGGAGTTTTTTTTTGGTTGTTGTTCATACATCCCAGATTTGCAGATAGACACCTGGCAGCATCCATGGGTACTGACAACAGATCCCCAACAAAGCTGTGCTCTCCAGCTAAGGGCTAGGCAAAGAGCAGCTGGCCAGCCAATGACCTTTAGATGATCACACGACTTTCCAGTCAAATGAAGGTTATTACCAATCTTTAAATCATCAATCATACAAATAAAGCACATAAAAGATCTAAAGTCATGTAATATGTGACAAGACTACTTCATTGTGTGTGTACACACGTGTGTGTGTGTGTGTGTGTGTGTGTGTGTGTGTAGAGAGGGGAAGAAAATGAATCATTCTAACGTTAACCATCTGAACTTTACTTGTGCAGGAAAGCAGTGTTATTAGGGCATGTAAATCACAGATGCAGCCTCTACAAACCCCATAGAAGTGATACCCTTTGATGATGTTTATAAATGACATTGTGTTGCCATTAGTGTTTATTGTTATCATTTTCCTTCACTCTCAACCACTAAGTGAAACAACTATAAAAATGAGGCATTTTTGAGGTTAATGTTTAATCTAAACATTTTATTTTAAACATAAAACCTGGACTCTAGACCAAAAGCTCTTCTTCAGTTACTCAATAACTTTACTCTTTGACAGTTTTGACAATGATAAATGGGAATTTATTTATCTTTTTCTGGAATAGATGCTGAAAATTAGGGTATTGTTCTTTGGTTTTGTATTCAATGACTTTTGAATACTTTTGGACCACATGCCTAACTTAACTGTCCCTTTAAATACTTTTTAGGGTTTTCTCCCCATTTTGTAGTGCCAGGGATTGAACCCAGGGCGTCATCAATGCTAAGCCAAGCTCTTCCACTGAGTTACATCCTCAGCCCAGCTGTCCCTTTAGAATAGTTATCATTTCAACCACAATGGCAATGTCTGTATTTCTTCAGTTGGGATGGAATTAAATACCCATACGAAATACATGGCCCCCCTTCTACCTGTTCAAGCCAAGGTCTACTGGGGTGTCTAGACCTCCAACTGTAATGAAAGAGCTCCTTCCTCCCTCCCTTTCCCCAGGGTGGAATCAGAGAAGACCAGGTCGGGGTTGGGCCTTTTCATCCCTAACAGGCAGTAGGGAAGTCTCCACCCACTGTGGTGGCAATAGGGACCGTGCAAGGATTTTCAAGACTTTGGATTTGGACTTTCACACAGAAAACCAAAGCACCCCAACCCCCCGCCTCCCCAGAGGTGCCAGAGGAGGCCCACTAGAGAATCAGAACCCGTGTCACTTCCCAGAGGTCACAAGGCCACCTCCCTACGCCTGTGATATCAATGGAGGCCACATAGGAAACAGTGATGAGGCATTCCTACAGCTGTTAGCCAGGGTGGAATCAGCAGAGGCCTCACCAGAAGTAAGAGGAGTCTCTCCTCAAGGGTGTCAATGGAGGCTGGCTGGGAAACCCAGAATCTTACACCCACCTGTAGCAACAAGGGGGATTCCCTGCCCCCTGCCCTGCCGAAGAGGAATTGGAAGATGGCTAGAACAGACGTGTGAACAGAGTCTGGGGTCATATAACATGGTACTCAAAGTAGATGAGAAAAGACAGACACCAAGACGACAGAGACGATCTTAACATAGAATTCTACAATAAATGTTCACAAACACACTTGAAACTAATGAATCAGCAGAGAATCATGCTGAGTGGAAAAGGGCAATCCCAAAAGGTTTCCCATTTCACCTCTCTACCGATTCCATTGTTGTCTTAAAATAACAAAATTACACAAATGGAGATTGGAGTCATTGCTGCAAAAGGTTAAGTAGCCGGGAGGAAAATGGAAAGAGCGACAAGAGAGATACTTGTGATGATTGGAATATTCTGTAACTTGATTGCATCAATGTCAACATACAGGTCAAGGCCATCACACAGTCTTGCAAGATGTTACCACTGACAGAAACTGGAAGGGTCTGTGGGATTTCTCTGTACTATTTCTTGTAGCTGCATGTGAATCTACAATGTTTTCAAAATATTTCTTTAAAAACCCTCACGATTCTCAATATTACAAGTGAATTCTATGCCCTTTTCTATAGACTTTATGAAGGCAAAATAGAGAATAAGTATATCTAACTTAAATTGTATAGCAACTGCTTCACATTCTTTTCTTCCTTTTCAAACAAAGGGTAATAGTTAATCCAGTGCTTTATATTCATGAAGTTACTTGTATAAATAGCTTTCTTGTTCAGCATTTCTTATTAAGTGCTATTAAAACTGGCAGCCTGATACGTAATTTAAATCTAATGAAGATTAAATCTCAGTACTAGAAGCTTATGGCAATTTTACTCTACACCAGGATTGAGTAAAAGTTTGTATCAGACAATAGATCTTTGAGAAATCCTGGAATTATGGTATAGTGGCATGAGCTGTACTTAGGTAACAGTAGTAGGATAGAGCAGACTGGAGAAGATTTCACTCAAGGATTCTCAGGGACAGGCAAAGGTCAAGATCTGTGCAGAATTAGAACATCAAGAATTAATAATGCAAAGGACTAGACAACCAGGAATCCCTATAGGAATCATTCTAAGGAAGATCAACCTGTAGGAAATTATTTAGGCCCAACAAATCCTTGGACTTATGTCTTGGGGTACTTTTGTGGGCAATTTTTTGAAGGCTGCATCCCTACAAGTAGACTTGCTGACTTAAATAGTTATGGACCACATACCAACGTTTCAATCAATAGTGGATTATATATACTATAGTGGTCTCAAAAGATGGCGTCATTGTGGCTGACTTAGTTGGTGTAGTACACTATGATGTTTGTACAATTACACGATTGCCTAATAACACATTTATTAGAATATATCCTGTCATTAAGCTTATGTGACTATATCTGAACATTTAACAGAGCTGGGCCTGGAGGTACATACCTTAAGCCCAGTAATACGGGAGGCTGAGGAAGAAGAATCACAAATTCAAGGCTAGCCTCAGCAACTTATCAAGACCCATAACAACTTAGTGACACCCTGTCTCAAAATAAAACTCAAAATAAAAAAAGACTAGGGATGTAGCTCGGTGGTAGAGAACCCCTGGGTTCAAGCCCCAATTAAAAAAAAAAAAAATAGGTCTGAACAAATCTTCCCCTTCCAAGCATACCAATGAACATTAACACAAAATGGTATATGCGATTAGCAATTTCCCTTCAGTCTGTTTATTCATGTTTTTTAATCTATTTCTCTGGTTGTGGAGTTCCACAGATTTGTTAACTCTTTTGCTGGCCCCCGTTTTCTCTGTTCGTTAGGAGGCCCTGGTCTCCTGCTCCTCCTTGACCTTACAGAACTGGCATATCCCTGGCTTGATGTCTGACTCTCTGCTTGGTTGATATTAGCACTCCATCACTTTTTACCTCGAGAATAGGGGGAAAGTTTATAGAACAGCCCCTGCCCAATCCTGGCCGCAGTTCTGTGACCAGTTCTTTACTCAGCCTCCCAGACTGGGAGACAGCCTAGGGAGGGAGCCTGTCTACACAGATTATCGTTTTGTACACATACATGGGGGGTTTTTCCTATATATATCTTCAGATGGGTAAGTGATAAAAACAAAACAAAATAATATAATACATAAGCCTATGGGTTTGTAGAGCTGAGCTTGGCATCTTTTAAGGCTTTGGGGCGTTGGCTATGGGCAAAGCTATGGACAAGCTTTGGTGCTTGCTCTCACCTGCACTCTTGCTACATGTAGAGACTGATCCTTTCTATAATGCTGTCCACTTGTGGGCTCCCCTGAAAATGTTTCACAGAGACTGAACTTGATTGGGCATTCCCATTGATTCTTCAGGTACCCCCTAAGCTGCACGTCTTCTTAGAAGACATGGCGCAATCTCTTTAACTCCAGCCTGGTAATTCTGACACAGACCTCCAAGCAGCATTAATGAGCCCAGATTTTCACACCCCTATGGAAAATAGCCCCTTGCAGCGATTGGCTGCTGCCTTTCTTTCACTGGAGGCCCCTGGGAGTCCCGGGAGTAACAGAATATAGAGGTCTCACTGTTGGTATCATTCTAGGACTCTTGAAGTGATCTATTTCTCCAAAGCCAGGTCAAGCATGGGATGAGTAGACACAAGAGAAGTGGAACAGTTAATAACAGCTCCTAAGCTCTGTATCACAGTCATTTGTAAAATGAAACAGAAGTCACTAGAAGAGAGAAAGAGTAAAGAAACTCTGCCTAAAAATGCAAAGTACAAGGAGCTAGAAGGCAAAAGAAGTTCTTTAAATATTACCCTATCACCAGGCTAGGTGGTGCATGCCTGTAATCCCAGCAGTTCTGGAGGCTGAGGCAGGGGGATCATGAGTTCAAAGCCAGCCTCGGCAAGAGAGAGGAGCTAAGCTACTCCATGAGACCCTGTCTCTAAATAAAATAATTTATCTTAAATAAAATGTGGCTCAGTGGCCTAGTGCCCCTGAGTTCAATCCCTGGTACCCGCCCACATATACTACCCTATCCACGGTGACGTCCTGGGTTTCCTGGGCCAACATGGATTTCTCCCTCCCCTATATTTCATTGATCCTCATTTTAATTGTCTCAACTCCTGTCATCTGCTTGGGTCAGAATGACTTATGTTATTTGGCTGTGAGCTTCTGGAGGGCAGAGATTAAAGGCTTTGTATCTCCCAGGTCTTTAATGTATAATTAAATTAGAAGGGGAAAATATATAAAAATGATTTTGACATAATGTGTACAAATTAGTTTCCTGCAGCTACTGTAACAAAACGCCACCATTTTGGTAGCATAAAATAACAGAAATATATTCTTTCACAGTTCTGGAGGCCAGAAGTCCAAAGTCGGTATCATGGGACTGACCTGAAAGTGGCACCTGGACTGCACCCCTTCCAGAGCACTTAGGGAAGAATCCATTGCATGATTTTTCCACCTCCTGGTGGTGGCCAGCATCCCTTGCCTTGCATGGCTCTACTCTTTGGGTCTGTCTTTACACCACCTTGTTCTCCCTTTGCTCTTCTAAGGAAATTTGTGATGCCAATTAGGACATACCCAGATAATCTAGCATAACCTCCCTATTTCAGAATTCTTCATTTAATCATATCTACAAAGACCCTTTTTCCTTACAAGGTCACATTAAAAGATGCCGGGGGTTAGGACCTAATATTTTTGTTTTTGTTTTTGTGCTGGGGATTGAACCTAGGGCCTCCTGCATGCCAGGCACAAGTTCCACCACTGAACTATGCCCTCAGTCCCTAGAATCTGATAGTTCAGAGGGACACATTTCTTCTTACCTCAGTCTACAATGCAATAGAATAACTGTCAGGTCAGTGACATGCAAAAGGTGTTGCCAAGAGAATCTGGGCAGACACCAACAGTTTTGCCTTTAATCATGGTGGTCTAGGTAATTTAGACCATTCATCCCATTGAAAGCAGCTAGAGAAAGCTGAATGTAATTAAAAAAAATCTTAATGCATTCAAAAGAAGTGAAGGATTATAGAGCCAAAAGCCAGGAGAAAGAAGAAACCCAGAGAGAGAAGCCCAATATTTTTGGCTGCTTTTCCCTTAGAGGCATTTGCCAGTTTCAAAAAAGGCAGTTAAAAAGCAGAGAAGCTGAGCAGAGCTTTTGGTAGACTAATGTGGTAAGAGAGACAACAGTTAGAATTTAGAGTCCAGCATTGAGGGAGCCCTGGTAAACCCCTCTGTCTTTAGCATGGAACGCTGTTGCACTGCACCACAGGGGCAAGGGAAAATCCAAATAAGCCGGGTCAGCTTTGAGTCCTTCATTCAAATAAAGCAAATTGGTATTACTGGCGCCCCTAACCTAGTTGCTATTGGTCAGAAGCAAATGTAAATTCTTTGAGAGGGAAGATAACATACTCAGTAAAAGTATTTTCAAAATGGAGAAGGGGCTGATGTTGTAGCTCAGTGGTGGAGCATTTGCCTCATACATGTGAGGCACTAGGTTCAATCCTCAGCACCACATTAAAATAAGAAAATTAAGATATCATGTCCATCTACAACTAAAATATTTTTTAAAGAAAAAGAAATAGTAATAATACCAAACACACACTAATAATATTTGTCACCAGATATATACTAAAGGAAACACTAAAGGGAACTCTTTAGCAAAATAAAGAGATTTCAGTTGACACAGTAAATACCTATGTAAGTCTAATTATTAACACTGTCTCTTTAAAATAAACATTCCTTAAGGTAAAAAAGGAACATCTCCCTATAATAAAGAGCTCAACTTACCAGGAACACATAGCAGTTCTTATTGTGCAAGTATCTAATGATATATAGGTGCTCCCCCACTTATGATGGGTTCACATACTGATAACCCATTGCAAGTTGAAAATATTGTAGGTTGAAATTGCATTCAAGGCACCTACACTACTGAACACTGCAACTTAGTGACCATGGGCTGTAGAGCACTGGTTGTTCCCTCTAGTGATCACATTGCCACTGCCGAGCATCATGAGAGAGGACCATATAGCACTAGCCCAGAAAAAGACATTCAGATTTTGAGGTACAGTTTGCATTAATTTCACACCATTGAAAAGTGAAAAATCATTACGCTAAACCATTGTAGGTCAGAGACTGTCCATACTCAAAATACATAAAGCAAAATTTAACCAAATGGAAGTATGAATTAGAACTTTCACATAACAAAACAACAAAATGACACATTCAGGATAAACTAGTTAACAGGTCTTTCAGTGTGCTCTGGAAAGATGAATCACATACTGCTTGAACAACTAACCTCACTCTATGCAACAAGCCAATTATCCTGGATATGCCTTGATTTTCAAAGTTCCATCAATTCTTGCGTACATTTTGCCCCCAACTCCTACATCAACCACCATGACTAACTCCACCCCAACCACTTTATCAAACCCAAATACTCAGGGGACTAGGGGAATTCATTTGAATGAATTTTTTTGGACAGTTGCCACTTGTCTGGCACATTTTCATTAAACTCAGCTTGATGTTTTAATTAAAACATTCTTTTTAATCAAGACAATCTTTTGTGGTGACCTTTACACACACGTATGGCTAGAAACATCAGAAGGAACAACATTAGGCAGAGCAGACTGTGCTTGTGTTTGGAGGGCAGAATCTGAGGGGTGAGTGGGAAGAACAAATGGTCAGTGATTTTTATTCAAAGCCATGACTTTTCTATGTACATCTATTGCTTAGTACAAATAAAAAATGATAAATGAAAAAGAGCACACTCATTTCAGCTGAAATAGGACAAACGTATTTAGATTGGGTAAATATTTGTGGAGGACCTATTATGTGCCAAGTACTGTGCAAGGCAGCAGGAAACAAATCTGCGAAGACTGAAGTCAGCCCAGGAAATAGGTCATGGTTATCTGACTTCCTAAGAGTCTGGGTGGTCCCTTGAAATAAGAATCTGCTGTACTGCTTTTAACTTTCACAACCAAAATGTAAAAAGTCAGGCAAGGTCTGTACTCGAAATCAGGTGTCTTAGAAAAAATATGAAAAATCCATTTGACTGTTGGCAGGAATTGAGAAATCTGTTTCCAAGACCAAATTTGTTTACAGCTTGAATTCACAGAGAAACTCTAGTTCTACTCAACCAAGGTCTCCCGAGAATTCTTCTTTTGATAATGATTATGTTTGCCATGCCATTTATTAAGTTCTCATTGTGCTCAAATTGTGCCAATTTTTATTCTTTCACAGAAATTAGCAACATTTATCTCACCATAAAAAGTTGCATAAATTTCTAGCCACCCAGTAGCAGCAACCAGGAGTGAAAAGTTTGTCATTGTAACTGCTATTTATTGAATGCCAACAAATTCCAGGGACACACAAATACACAATGGCTTTGGAAATATTTTAAAGGTCCCTTAAATGTTAAAAACATCCCTCAAATTTATGCAATCTATAGAGGAGTTTTGACCCAAGGAATTCTCTTCAGTTTCACTTCTACTTGCCCCTTTGTTTGGCATCAGCAACTCTCTTTGTAGTAGTTCATACACTAGCCACAAATTAGAATCATCTGGGGAATTTCCTTAAAAAAAAAGACAATTTAGGGGACCCACCCCACACCCCTAAGAGGTTCTGGTTTCTTTGGTCTCGGGAGGAGTCTGGGCATCCATGTCAATATCTCCTTGGCTGGTTCCAATGTGCAGTTGGGGTTCAGAACTGCTGCCTAAAACAGTGGTTCTCAAACTGTGGTCCCTGGAGGAGGCAGCACCAAGGTCACCTGGAAACTCATTACCAGTGCAAATCCTTAGCTCCCTCCAGGCCTGTGGATGGAGCCCAGTAATCCCTTTTTTTCTCTCTCCAGTGTTTCTGATGCACCCTATAGTTCAAACCATTGACTTAAAAAAATGTAAAAATAGGAATTCTCATGAAAATGCAGTTAATGAGGGAGAACACAGATGGGGGGCTCCCTTCCTAGGGTGTAGGAAGCCGTGGTAGTAGCTTGGATGAACAAGCTGGCCTTATGGTGGAAGATGCTTTTCTTTTATAATAAATTTACCCAGCATCTGCATTACACCTTGATGATGGGACACTTGCACGCTTGTCCCACACACTCTCTGTATATATAGATAGATGATAGATATAGATTTTATATATATATATATATATATATATATATATATATATAATCCCTCCATGAATGAGATAAGGGTGATTCTTGGGTAAGAGAAAAGGAAGGAATATGAAAATTGGGAGCTCTGGGCCTGATATAGTATGACGCACACCCGCAATCCCAGTGATTCTGGAGGCCAAGGAAGGAGGATCTCGAGTTCAAAGCCAACCTCAGCAACAGGAAAAAGCTAATTAACTCTAAATAAAATACAAAATCGGGCTGGGGATGTGGCTCAGTGGTTGAGTGCCCCTGGATTCAATTCCCAGTTACCACGCCTCACCTCCCGGCAAAAAAACAAAATTGGGAACTCAGTGTTTGGTAGAACAAAGTGGGTATTTCTTAATATACATTCATACCCGCATGTAGGTGCACATAAACAGAATGCAGAATTAAATTGGTTGAGTTTAGGAAATATTTCATGTAGCTCTCTAAGGAGATTCTATTGACTTTCTTCTCTACCATAAAAATCACACAGGTGCCTGAGATTCACTTGAGGCCAAGGTGAGTTCATTTGTCTCATGCCCAGATTGTACTTCAGAAGGAACAAATGCTGAAATTTTGATCATTTTGTAGAGTTTCCAGCTTTCCAATGAGGTACTTTTGGTAGTTGCCATGGTAAATCCCTCTGAACAGTATTTTCAATGCTGCTCATTAGTAAGTAGCATATGGCGAGGTTACACTGAGCATTTTTTTCTAAAATAATAACTGTGGTCACATGTGATATGAGTGAGCAGTGCAGCCGACTGTGCTGTGTGGAGGCAGAACCTTAGGCATGGGGACATTTCTTCCATCACAGGACCTCAAGAAAAGGATTATACCTATTTATTGAAAAAATAAAAATTTAAAGTAGATCCCCAATGTTAAGTTTTAGAGATAGGGTGTCCCTCAAAGCTCAGGTATTAGACAATGCAAGAAATTCAGAGGTGAATGATCAGATTATGAGCACTGCAACCACTGACAGGGACTAACTGGGTGGTAACTGTAGGCAGGCAGGGTGCAGCTGGAGGAGATAGGTCACTGGGGGTGAGCCTTTGGAGCATGTATTTTGTGCAGATGGGCAGAGTGCTCTCTCTGCTTCATTGTGCCTTGTCCTCAACTGTTTTCTTCCTTTCACCATGATGTTCTGCCTCACCTCAGGCCCAGAGCAGTGGAGTCAACCATCTAGGGACTGAGACCTCTGAAACCACAAGTGACAGACTTTTCCTTTCAAATTGTTCTTGTTAGGTTTTTGGTCACAACAGTGAAAAAGTTCACCAAAACACCCTATCTTGGGGCAAAACCAACTTAAGGTGAATCATTTCTAAATATTTCAAAGGACTGAATTTTAATTAGCACAGATATTTTGAGCTTGGCTTGTAGAGCAACAGCGCTCAGCATGTTCTAAATGTGAGGACAGTTGCTGAATCCATCCTGATCATGGCTGGTGCTATATTTGGGGTAATCAATATCTACATAAGAAATATTCTTAACATGTCAGAGGCTTGTGAAAACTGGAAATTAACAGGAGAAAAAAGTAGGAGTCTACCTGCATAGTTTTGGTATTTAATCACAAGGATGTGGCATTACTTTAGAATAATTGCATACATTTCAAGGATATTGCAAAGTCATGAATAAGCAGTCTTAGGGAGGATGCTAAGATACTCTATAGGATTCCTTATAGCAGATGTTAATTGGAAGAATTTTAGCAATGTAGAAATACACAGCAAGAAAATTAAATTTCCTCCTTGCATGGAAATTAGAGAAATGTGAGATAGTTGGAGTATATTGGAAAGAAGGGGACAATCAGGCTGTCATTAAGACCTAATATGTCAATGATCCTGTGTCATCATGCTAAAGCATATTATTACCTGCCTCAACAAATTCTCAGACTGTGAAAGCCACTAAATTGGAACGGCCCAGTCAAAGACATTTTATAGCAATGCCTTTTGCCAACACCTTGTAGGCTGTTAAATAAAGTTGTATGTTGCTAGAAAGTTAAAATTGAAAGATGCTAAAAACTTTTTGGGGTAATGTATTAGTCAGCTAGTGCTGTGTGACAAATCACCAGAGTTATTGGTCCAAAGCAATAGAAATTTTTACCTCACCATTTCTTTGGGTCTGTTCAGGCATAGAGTCAAGTCTGAAATTGAGGTGACAGCCAAGCTGTGCACTCAGCTGGAGGTTCAGCCAGGGAAGAATACTCTAAGCTCACTTGGGTTATTGGCAAATGTATGGCTGTAGGGTTGAGGATCTTAGGTCTTCTGGCTGGAGGTTGTCCTCAGCACAGAAGCATGCCTGGAGCTCCTACAAGCTACCTGCAGGTCCTTGGGGCTGCTTGCCAGTCCCTTGCCACCAGGGTTTTCTCAACATGCTGCCTACTTCATTCAACCAGCGGGTAGAGTCTCTAAAGCAAGCAGCTAGTATTGTTGTCTCTGTCGCCCGCAACAAAGACGCGATCCCAGGAATGTGTATGCAGCTCTTTATCTTGCGCGCCCGTTTCTTTCCTGTTTCCTCCCTCTCCCATTTCCTCCCTCTTCTTCCCTTTCCCCCCCTCAGTCCCTCAGTGTCTCCGTGTGTCTGTGTGTCTGTCTCTGTCTCTTATACCCTCAGTTGACCAATCACAGAACTTTCACCTGAAGCAAGCATGGGCAAGCAAAGACTTAAAGCACGAACCAGACACACGTGTGGCCAGTTTACAACCAACTGATAGGAATAACTTTCGCAAAGTTACACCTGTTTACTCCGTGGCAACAGCAAAACTGGCATACCGCCAGGCGCCATCTTAGCATGGGGAGAGGGAACCCGGAATACCCCAACAGCTCCCCCTTTTTTCTTTTATAAAAGAATGGCAGGGACCGTGCCTGTCTTAGGTTGAGTGGTCGATACTTGTTCTTACCCGTCCTCAAAGAATGCAGAGCTTGATGCACCTTCTGTCTTAGGTTGATACAAGATCACCACTTCATTACCCGTCTTTGACCACCGGTCCAGCATACTGAGCCATATAGCAGGGGAGCTGCCCGACTCTACGGCAGACAAGGCCTGATGAACGGCCTGTCGATCCATTATTTGAGCCTTATGCAAGGCAATTACCCAACGGAGCAAAAACAATATTGCTATTATCAAGAGAAGCAGCATTGCAAAGAATCCGAACCACTGTTTTCCAAGTTAGAAAAGATTGGAACATTTCAAACATCTGTCTGGTTGAAAGAGGCTGTGCTTTAGTAGCATTGATAGTCAATATTTGAAAAGTTAGAGTATATGGCAGAGGTGATGCAGAGTACACTTGTCTGATTAAGTAGTAGGAAAGGAATGGGGGGTAGACACGCACAGGTGGAGGCCTAAAGGTAATATTGACGTTACAGGTGTCAATAGTAACATTAGATTCAATTGTTCCTCCCCCATAAGAATAACTACAGTTTTTTATACTCCCACCATTAATCATGGCCATAGCACTAATTTGAGTACAGGTAGTTTTGCGATTACGTAACAGCCATATATCAGATGGATTAGCTACAGACGACACGAGAGGATTTTGAAAAGTCCCTTCATACTACTATTCTCATAGGTAGCAAATTTTGGAGAGAAGGTAAAGCTGTGGTCGGGAGTAACAGACAGCAGATAGGTGGTGCAGTTGGTTCAACTCTATCTGGAGGATGTAAGTTCTCTAATTTTAGGTCCTTAAACTTTGCCTCCAATTCCTCCCCGGTAAGTTCTTCCTCATCCTCACTTCCTGTTTCCGAGGACTTAACAGACTGCAAAGATCATTCTTCCTTAACTTCCTCTAGAATATGTTTCCCTCTATAGAATCCTTAAATTTGTCTTTAATTTTTCTCAGAAATATTTTGTAGTTTTCAATATTATACTTCTTCAGCTGCATTTATTCTATTTGGTGTTTCCTATTCTGTTGAGGGGCTTGTTTTAAATGTTCTGTTTGTTGCTAATGTTTAATGCAGTTGATTTATGTACGCTGACCCTGTCATTGAACTTGAATTCACATTGCATTTCTTGTAATTGTTTTATTGTTTAATTCTGTAGAATTTTCTACGTATATAATCATGTCTGACAGATAGTAACTTTTACTTCTCTCCCATATTTGTGATTTTTATTTCCTTTTCCTGATTTATAAGTTTTGAATTTTGACATTTTTTCCCTTATCTGATCAGATAATCATATGATTATTCCCCTTTACTGTTTTATTTTTTCTTATGGTGCTGGGAGTTGAACACAGTGCTTCATGCAAACTGGGCAAACACTCTACCACCGAGCTATAGTCCGCAACCCTCCTTTACTCTTTTAATGTGATAAATTATACTGGTTGATATTCTGTTTGAGATTTTAAAGGAGTTCCATTAGCTTTTAGTAACGCCCTTAGAGGACTCTCCATAGGGACTCTAGGCATCTCAGAGCCCATAGCTTATATAGTTAGTGGCCGCTTTCCGCGTACCTAGTTTGTTTCACTGGACCGCCTTTCGCTTAGTCCGGATAGTCGCTAAACCGCGAACGTTCCTTTAGATTAAGTCTAAAGATTTACCGCGAACCTTTAACTTAATTTTATTTCCCGGTTTTCATTCACCCACCCCACGAGAGATCTCGGGTTTCAGCACCATTTATCGTCGTCTTTGTCGCCCGCAACAAAGACGCAATCCCAGGAATGTGTATGCAGCTCTTTATCTTACGCGCCCGTTTCTTTCCCGTTTCCTCCCTCTCCCGTTTCCTCCCTCGTCTTCTTCCCTTTCCCCCCTCAGTGTCTCCGTGTGTCTTTCTCTCTCCCTCTCTCTCTCTCTTATACCCTCGGTTGACCAATCACAGAACTTTCACGTGAAGGATGCACGGGCAAGCAGACAAAGACTTAAAGCACGAACCAGACACATGTGTGGCGAGTTTACAACCAACTGATAGGAATAACTTTTGCAAAGATACACCTGTTTACTCCGTGGCAGCAGCAAAACTGGCATACCGCCAGGTGCCATCTTAGCATAGAGCGGGGGTACCCAGAATACCCCGACAAGCTAGCAAGATGGAAACTTAAATAACATGTAATCTCAGTGGTGGCATCCATCACCTTTGCCATATTCTGTTGGTGAGAAGCAAGTCCCAGGCCTGTCCACACTCAACAAGAGGGGATCACACAAAGGCTTGACCACTGGGAAGCCGGGTGGAAGAGGTACAGGGGTTAGACTTTGCCCCACACAGGTAAAGTTATTTAACCTGCCTGGGTTTCATTTTCCCCAAATGTCAAGCAGGATCTGGAATCTGTAGGCCATGGGCTATTGTGTGTATCCGATGAATGTAGAACACAGAGCCTGGCATAAAGCCCTCAAGATAGTAGTTAACTCCTCAGTCTCACTCTCTTCCCTCCCCTTTCCTTCCAGTGTGGTAGCACATTTCATTCCTATCTTTTTACTCCTTTTTAGTTCCTTAAATAAATAGAATTCTAATGGCTTCTAAAAAAAGGAATGCCAAGGCTGGGTGTGGTGGTGCACGCCTGTAATCCAAGCGATTTGGGAGGCTGAGTCAGGAGGATCGCAAGTTCAAAGCCAGCCTCAGCAACTTAGTGAGGCCCTAAGCAACTCAGTAAGATCCTGTCTCTAAATAAAACACAAAATAGGGCTGGGGATGTGGCTCAGTGGCTGAGTGTCCCTGAGTTCAATCCCTGGTTCCAAAAAAAAAAAAAAAGGAATACCAAATTTTAAATTTTCTTCTGCAGGTCCCTCTCTGGCTTTAGAATATTGAAGAATTCTTTCTTAAATTCAACATAGAATGTACCTCTCTTAACTTGGTGTTACAGATCAAGAAGTTTCTACTTTGGACACTGGGCATTAACTTCCTATAGTTAAGGGTGAGGAAAATGAAAGGGCAGTTTTCTGTTCTCCCCTGTCTCCTGGTCTCAGACCTGTCCACTGTGGGCCCCTGGTGGAGCTGGGATGGGTCGTACACACACCCCACACCAGCTTGGATGTCCACACTGGGGACGCTTCACACAAAGCAAGAAGGCATGAAAAGGTTTCTTTCCCCATAATGAGGCTCTCCGGGGAGAGCAGGATAGGCTCCCAAGAAAGTCTGAAGATGGCCCAAGAGAAAGCAAGAGGGGACACTGGCTTGGGCGTTTATTATGGCTCGGGTGCAGGGCAGGGCAGGGCCAGGGACTTGTGTGCACTGAATTTCCTTCAAGGGGGAGAAGGAGCTTGTGGGCTTTCTTATTCACTCGGTCAGCAGTGGGAGAAGAGGGCAAGAAAAGAAGATGAGGGAGAATGGAGTCAAACTCTTAATTGCACCTTCATCCAGGTTGAGAAGAAGAAATAACAGTTGTGTCCTCTGCCTGAGCCCTTAACCCACCTCATTTGGGCTTCTGTGGGACACATGGGAGGAGCTGCACTAATCCTACAGTAACAGCAAAGACTGACCATGTGCTAGGCACCCCCTAAACATGTCACATCCATCAACCCATTTAATTCTCAGAACAACCCTGTGAAGTACATGTACTCATAGTATTTCCACTTTGTAGAGCTGATGAAGGTCTAAGACCTGGGGAAGGAGAAGGAAGGAAGGTAGGTGGGTTGGTAGGTTAGGGCAGCGGGCCTGATCCCTCAGCAGACTCCTCCAGAAACTGCCTCTGAGTGCAACCCAGCCAAAGCCAGGCCACAGCGTGAACACTGTGTGGAATCCAGTTGGTGGGGGGGCTGTCAATCAACTGTGCTCCCTGCAGCAGGTTCTCCTGAAGGGCCAGCCTGAGCAGTGCACCTCCAAGACTGCCACAGGCTGTGATCCCTGTTGACATCCTTTGAGAGTCTTGCACAAAGAATGAAACTCCTGTTTCATGCTAGTTTGGCTTCCTTGGAGGATGTTCCTTTGAATGCAATAGCACTTGATTACTGAAACTACATCAGTACCTAACAGATCCTGGAATTTTGAAGAAACCTTGTAAATTGTGTTTGAGATTAGCTCTCAGGAGTGCAGGATATCTATTTAAGAGACTGAAAATGTGAATGTCAAGCTGAAGAATTCGAACTTGATTTAATGGGCGCTGGAAACAATGACATTTTTTGAGCAGCAATACGATGCTGAGAATAATGATGTACAGCTCTCTGTTCAGCATTAAATGAAGTGGTATGGAGTTTTGGAGGTAATTTGATAGAAAAAAATCTAAGATAATTAGAACCCAAAGTGCCGATTTATCATGAACAAGTGTGCACTGGGTGTATTTATTGGGTTCTGTGCTAAGTGCTCGTTTGGCTCATTTGCAATGATTAGATGTATTATGCAACGCTAAACACATTTTTATTAGTGTGTATCTTATTGCTTAACTTAGCAACATCCCAGTGAGGAAAATACTATTCTCATTATACAAATAAGGAAACAGAAGCTTAGAATATTAAAGTGACATGCCCAAAGTGAGACTTTGTCTTAATCTATTCATTCATTCATTCATTCATTCATTCATTCATTCATTCATTCATTCACTCAGCAAATGTTTGTGTCCCAGCTGGTGAGGGATACAGAAATCAGACTGTGGAGAACCTTCAGGGCCAGTTTCTGGATTCTAACCCAGGAAGAAGGAAAAGCAGGGCTGTGACGTTTCCACTTTTAAATGTTCCCACTGTCTCAGGTGTGGTCTATGAGCAGAGGGAGCCTTCAGGAGCCATATTGAAGAGGCCGGTGGTAGTAGAGCATAGGAAGGGAGCAAACAAATTTGAATATATTTACGAGGCCCAAATATGAAACAGTGATTGATTTGAGGTTGGATGAAAGGGAAGGAGGTATTCAAAATGACAGGTTCTGGCAAGAACGCTGAGTAGGTAATAGTGCCTCTTGTTGAGATGGAGGACACAGAAGAAGGGCTGGGTCTGGAGGGAAGATTGCACTCACAGCCAACCCTTAATCCCAGCTTGATTAAAGTTCCTGGGGTATTGATCCCAAGGCCACTTGAGATGGATGACTAGTCTCCAGCTTGGTTGAGGGTCTCCTAAATACCTACCAAGTTTTCATCATCTCCGCTAAATCTGCCCTCCTCCCTGCTACCAGTTCTTTCTCTGAAGCAGAACTGACAGATTATTATGGTGGCTCAAAAAAATGTATCTTCCCTTTCCTCTTCAAGAATAGAATCTAACTGTTTGCAACCTGCCACCAGGGCCACCAGGGTATTCTGAAACTCTTTCCTACCCCTCTGTTAGGCCTCAGGGTTGCTCTCCCCATCACTCCCCTAGGTTGCATTCTCCTGGCTGCTGGAGCTCTGAGAGGCCAGGAGCCACACCCCGCTTCCTCCTGGCTGTGTGAGTGCACTCTGCACAGCTAAGTACAGAGGGTCCACCTTCTCTTGCACACCACACCCTCCCATTTGCTTCTTAGTTTGTTATTGTTTTTGTTTTCTCATTGGTTGCTCCTTCTCAGTAACTTTTGCTAATTTTTCCACATTTCCCCCAACTCTTAAAGATGAAATGCCCCAGGACTCAGTCCTTTGAAATCTTTGGTAATTACTCACTCCCACAGTGGTCTCATCCAGTTACATGACTTTTAATATGGTCTATACACCAAAGACTCCAAATTAACATCCCTAGGAAGGCATCTCCATGAGTTACAAACTTTTATCCACATAGCTATTCAATGACTTCACTTTGAGACTAATAACATCTTAATTCTAACACACCCCAACCCTAATGCCAAGGACATCCCTTAAACTTGTTCCATCACTTGATGCTCCCAACTTAATAAAAGATCAGCACAAAAAAACATCAAGGCAAATGACTCTTCTTTTTTTTTTTTCCTTAAATCCCACAAGCAATCTGTCATCAATGTCTGTGGGCTCTACTTTCAAAATATGTTCAGGCCAGTTGTTGTGGTACACACCTATAAGCCCAGCTACTTAAGAGACCAAGGTCCAAGAATCCCAAGTTCAAAGCCAGTCTAGGCAATTTAGTGAGACCCTGTCTTGAAATATAAAAATGGATGTAGCATCGTGATAAATCATCCCTAGGTTCAATACCCAGGACTGGAAAATATATATATTCAACATCTAACCACTTTTCATTTTGTACCACCCCTGATGCCATCCCCAAGTCCAAAGCACCATGATCTCATACCTAGACTCTTGGGATAGCCTCCTTATTGGTCATCTTGATTTCACTCTTGACCATTTTCTAAGTTAGGGTAGTCTAGATTTCTATAACAAAAGTAACCCCACATCTCAGTACCCTAAAGATTAAGAAGTTTGCCAGATAGCAAACCTAAGTAACTTATCTGTAATCTCAGCTACTAGAGAGGCTAAGGCACGAGGATTGCAAGTTCAAGTCTAACCTGAGCAACTGAGTCTGTCTCAAAAAAAAAAAATTAAAAGAGTTCGGGATATAGCTCACTGGTAGAGCACTTGCCTAGCATGGGTGAAGCCCTGGGTTCAATCCCTAGTACTCCCCCTCCAATAGAAGAAGAGGAATAGGAAGAAGACTTTCTTCTTCCAAATACTGACAAAACTCACTCCCCAACACCTTCAAGTCCCTGCTCAAATGTCACCTTTCTATAAGGTCCACACTGACTTCCCCCATTTAAAATTGCAATCTCCTCCAGGCCCACTCACACTTCTCATGCCCTTTACCCTGAGTTTTCTTTTCTATACCACTTATCACCTTTGAATGTTTATAATTTATTTACTCTGTGTATTGTCCATCTTCCTCAATTAGAACACATCTGTATTTTATTTACTGTTATTTACTATTATTTTCCTAGCCCTTAGAATGCTTGGCCTGGGATGTTATTCTAAGTGCTCAATAAATATTTGTCCAATGAGTGACAAAAGCTAAGAGTGGTGTCCAGGTCTTGTAGGTGCCGATAACTCATGTTCCATCCCATTAGGACACATGCCAAATCTTGCAAGGGAATTGGAAAAGAAACACCAACTGGTACCAATCTCTACCCATGGCAAACACAAAATTCAAAATTCAATAGTAAAGCTCCATAACGAACCCGTCTGTTGTTGGAGAGTAGAACAATCCTGTTCAGTGGGATTGGGGCAGCATTTTGTAATAAAAAGGACACTGTCTCTGATTCAGAGCTTTATTTTACCTTCTTTTGGCTACTAGTGACTAGTTTAAATGAATGCTACAGAGTTGCTCCGAAAGGGAAAGCAAATCGCTCAGAGTTATTACAGTACAAAATAATAGAGATCCCAATATCCAGGCAGCACATACCAGCTCAGAGATAAGTCAGACTTCCTAAATTGCTTACTGAGTTGTTTCACAATTCAGGCAATGAGCTAACAGTCGCTGAAAGGAAAGAGAAGTGTCAATGTCTGGAGATAATCCCAGGCTTTTCCTTCATCTAACTGGCCCCAGGCCCTCGGCAGTGGCTCCTGAGACTAGCCTTACACTGTCCTAAACTGGGAGGATTGCCGATAAGCTGTCACAATACCCATTGTCTTGTTCCCTCTGAATAGAGAGCTTTGAGTGATTGCCAGATTCACAAATTTATTGTCAGAATCAACGAGTGCACTGTTGTTTCCAGAGACAGTGGTTCCTGCAAATCCAAAAAAAAAAAAGAGTATAATTCATGTTTTCAGCAAGTATCATTGAGCAAACACTATGATCAAACACTGAGCATGGGTGTTCAAAGATGAATAAACTAGAAAGGCCTCTTCCCTGAGCTTGCAATTCATGAAAGATACTGCCAATAAACAGACAGTTACGTGTGTATGAGTTCAATTGTGACAAAGATGGTGACAGGGGTTGCCTGGGAGAAGCTCCTGGCTGAAATTTGGCATAGTAAGGTTTGGAGGTTTGGGGTCAAAGAAAGCTTCACAGAATAACTCTACTAATGAACCTGTTATATTATCTCAAGCATTGGGAGAAAAATGGTTTCAAATTAAGGAGACTAGTTTTCTGACACTTTTTGTTTTTGGCAGAAAACTCTTGTTTTAAAAGAGATACAATAAAATCAGGTTAGGTGCAGTTCAATCTGGTTTCTATTAGCTGTATTTGTGTTTTTGTCTATATTTCAGTGCTGTTTTGCCTCTATTCTCAATTTTTTCTCTCTCCCCATTTTTCCATAATAATTGCAATTTAGAGAACAAATATGTTGAGAGACAATGAACTGCAATTTCGTAATCTACTTGTCCTATTTCTACTGCAAATACTCTGAACAGGTTTTCACACTCAGGTGGTCATCACTGATCCCAGCAAACATAGTGCATTAGGCTAGGAAAAAAAAAAAAAAAACCTAAAGAACATCAATTCAGCAGAAAAGACCAACCAATCATTACCATCCATAAAGGTATATACATTGTAGGCCATGATTCCTGAAAGTTTAATCATTATCATTTTAGGTACCATCTTCTTTAAAGAATCTCTGCAACATTGTCAAAATTTTATATTCTAAACTTAGAGTTAAATTTTGCCTCCCTTAGAGGCCTCCCTGTCCCACGCTGCCTATAGGATCCCTTTCTGGTGACTCACTCTCAAGTAAGCCTGGCTAGCCATTACATTTGTACTTAGAAATATCATCTAATAGGCAGTGGTGCATGCCTAAAATCCCAGCAACTTGGGAGGCTGAGGAAGGAGGATTGTTATTTTGAGGTCAGCCAGGGCAACTGAGCAAGACTGTCTCAAAGTTAAAAGTAAAGTGGACTGGGGATGTCACTTAGTGGTAGAGTGCTCCAAAAAAAAAAAAAAAGAAAAAAAAAATTCATCTGATAAGCTGAACCTTCTAGAAGGTTCTTTTACCTTTGAAAATATTGCCACATCTTGTTTTTATTCATCAACAAATATTTAATAAGCATCTACTTTGTGCCAAGATTTATTACAAGGACAATAAAACCTAATACATACTCTCAAATTGAGCCTTTCTTAAAGGGGAAAGCAGCAAATGAATAGAATAAGAAATGTTAGATGAGTAGTTCAGATGTAAACTTTTTTTTTCTTTTTTTTTGACTGTTTGGTACTGGGGACTGAATCCAGGGACACTCTACCACTGAGCTACATCTCCAGCACTTTTTAATTTTTTTTATTTTTTTTAATATATATTTTGAGACAGGGTCTTACTAAGTTGCTGAGGCTGGCCTCAAACTTGTGATCCTTAGCCTCCCAAGTTGCTGGGATTCCAGATGTGTACCACCACATGTGGGTATATATGAATCTTGCCAGAAGAGGAACATTTTGGTCTATACCAAAAAGCATTAGGCAAGATTAATGTAATATATTATAAAAGTTAATTTTTGTTTTAATATATACATAATAATTGATTTAAATCAAATAATACTAAAAGACTTTTATAAATCAGTCATCTCCTGTCCTGTTCTCTCCCATCACCCATCCTACTTCCTGGGGATAGCCACTTTTAAAATAACTAACTGGCTTATGGGGCCCTTACCTTTCTGTTTAAAATAATATGTCTATAATTTAAATGAGCACATATAGTTTGCCTATCATTTCAGTTTACAGCCAATGTCTCAGCAAAAATATCACCAGTGGACCCTCTCACTCTCCAGGTGTCTCTACAGGACAAATCACATGACTGACACAATGAATCCCATGGTCTGTCACTCCAGCACAGGATCTATGGACTTCCCTTATGTTGTCAAGCCCTCCACTTTCCCTTTAATCCATCCTCATAATTTAGCTATATAATTTTAAGTTAAATTCATAACCAATATTCACCCTATTTGACCCTGTATTATTCAAGCTAAGTATTTCACTATGATGTTGTTTTATTTCTTGTACTGTTTGTTTTCTCTGGAGTTAATCATTGCTTCTTTGGAAAATATGTTTAATTCTTTGAGCACCTTTTGTTTTTCCCAAAATGCTTTAACAGATCTGTGAAATGCCTGAGCACTGATTTTCTCAAATGCTCAAACACTTCAGAGGATTTTTTTCCAGCATTGTCCCTAGAGTCCTGTGTCCTGCTGGGATCCAGACCTGTTTGCTCTATGGACCTCCTGCACGGTTCTTGTTCTGGGACTTCTCTTCACATTCTAGAGAATTCTAACCCAGACAACTAATTAATCAAAACTAAGGGCAGAATAAATGCACTCAGGACTCAAAATACGTACCTTGCAAATATCCTAAAAAGCTACTAGAAAGCCAGGCAAGGTTGTGCACACCGTAATCCCAGAAGCTGAGGCAGGAGGATCGCAAGTTCAAAGCCAGCATTAGCAACCTAGTGAGACTATCTCAAAATCAAAACAAAAAGGGTTAGGGATGTGGCTCCGTGGTAAATCACCTCTGTATTCAATCCCCAGAACCAAAACAACAACAACAACAACAAACCCCAAGAACAAACAAACAAACAAAAACTACTAGAAGATGAGCTTTAGCAAATAAAGGAAGTATATGAATGATAGGATTTGAATGTGTCTCCCAAAATCCATGTGTTGGACACTCAATCCCTAATGCAACCGTGAAAGGTGGGACCTCTAAGAGGCAGAGGTCTATCCTCACGAATGAATTTATGAATGTCATTATTGCAGAAAGGAGTTTGTTGCTTTGAGAGTGCGTTTGTTATAAAAGTAAGTTTAACCCCTTTTTCATATTTTCTCTCTCTCTCTCTCTCTCTCTCACACACACACACACACACACACACACACACACACACACACACTCTTGCTCTTCTGTCTTCCACTACAGGAGACAAAGCCCTCACCAGATGCAGTTCTTTAGTCTTATACTTCTCAGCTTCCAGAACCACTAGCCAAATAAACAGCCGCTGTTTATAAATTACCCAGGTTTCAGGCGCCGTGGCACAGGACTGTGATTCAGGGGCTTGGGAGGCTGAGGTGGGAGAATTGCAAGTTCAAAACAAATCTCAGCAACTTAGCAAGGCCCTGTCTCCAAACAAAAAAACAAAACAAAGCAAAACAAAACAAAACATAACATAAAAAGGGCTGGGATGTGATGCAATGGTTAGGTGCCCCTGGGTTCAATCCCTGGTACCAAAAAATAATTACCCAGGTTGGAGTATTCTATTGCAGCAGCATAAACCAGACTAAGATAATGAAGAAAGAGGGAAGCATGATATATTTGTACCTTGAATAATAAAATAAAACTCCTGAACTTTTTGTTCCTACGTTAGTATAAATGTTTCACACTACGATCTCCAAAAATGACATTTTTCATGACTTCAGAACCAAAGTAAAGCATAGGGAGACCTTAGAAGCCTTTTCAGCTCATGATCTGAACTCACAAATCCTTGATGGTTGTGGAAATATGCTTGACATTCAGATTATGAAGCGAGCAAGCATGGAAACCAGGAACAAATTTACTTAGCAAAGAGTGGAAGAAAGAAAAGTCTGTCATCCAGGGAGCCCTGGTGATTCATGGCTATAAATACAACCACGGAAGGCATGAAGGAGAGCCATGTCTTGGCCAGAGATCCTGTTTTGATATATGATGCCAATTTTAAGTCTCAAGCAGCTTGAAAGGGCAGGGGCATGACTAAAATGAAAGCCACAGCTGATTCAGAGAGGCATATGAGATCAGCAGTTCTGGGAAGAAACTTATCTGTCTTCCTCTCTGCAAACCTGCTAGCATTTCAAGAATACACTGTATCTCTTTCAAAATCCAGGAAGCTCTCTCTCAAGACGTCCACCTCTGCCAACTCACTGTGCGTCTTTCCCAAAGCTTTCCACAGAAATAGTGAAAGAAGCAAAACTGCAGACTCTGCTAACCTGTCCAATTTCTTTGTTCATTCATTGAATAAGTATCTATGGAGGATCCTCCTTCCTCCAAGTCTCCTTCTTTCCCCCCTTTTCTTAAATGTGTTTGAGTTTTTGCTGTGTTACCTGTCTTCAATTTTCTTGTAACTGTCTGGGGCTATCTGGAGAGGAATGATAGAATTTTCTTTGGGGCAGAAACACAGACTCTTCATCTTCTGTAGATTGTGTCAACACAGAAACACAAAGAGATGTAATTACCCCCACGCTATTCACTTAGACCCAGATTTATTGGTTTATTACATTACCAGTATGTTCCGCATTGGGGATAGTCCTTACGCCAAATATAATCAAACAGACAGCAGTCTACAAAGGGTTTTCACAACCATTAGTCCAAGTTACTTTTATAACAACTGCCCCCTGCCCAAGATGGACGTGTTACCCAGTATACTGCCTCTGTGCCAAGACTGCACTTCTGCCCTCCCTAATCTTGCTCATCATTGAGGATACAGCTCCTCTTCAGGTGGGCTAGCCACAACCCAGTGCATCTAAGGTGACTGCCAGAGGGACTGCCGGACAACGTCTCATTTCATCATATCCCATCTACCTGCTAAATGACACCCATGACTCTTGACAATTGCCATGGCGACTACCAGAAAGAACCATCAAAGGAGCTAAAAGAGTGGCACCTGACAATCTCTACCCATTCACAGAAAATACATAAATATTCCTCCCCTTATTAGCCTGTCTGTCCCCCTCATTTCTTTTATCCTTTATCTATGACTTGTCCACTCCCAAACAGTTGAGTTGACTTGCAGTCTCTCCCACTTCTCTCATTCTTGGCCAAGGACAAACCTTCCTGCACTGCTCAGTAGGAACTCGGTCTCATTTATTAGCTCCTTGATTCAGAGAGGGTAAAGGGATCCAGTACTGGGGCAAAAATTGGTAACAGAAGCAGCTTTATAATCCTCTGGGGAGGGAACTGAGGCTTTAAACAGCCTAAGAGCATGAAAGAAAAAAACAGACTTGCCTGTCTGCCTGCCTCTGGCCTGCCATCACCTGCCTTTCACCTAACCATCGCCCACCAACGGAGGTTCATCTGCCAATTGTCCACCAGTAGCCCGCGGAGCCTGCAGACCGTCAGTAGATCGCCAGCTGCCTGCTGTTGCCTGGAAGTTCACCATCACAGTACCCTCAGGTTTGGTTACACGTGGCTACCGCCATTTTGGGGGGGAAAAAAAGCCAGGAGCTGCAGGACTGCCAGCCTGACTGACAGCACCCTGCCTCCAGGACCCCCAGCTTGACTGACAGCACACCACCTCCAGGGGCCCAGTCTGACCAACTGCACCCTGCACAGTCTCAGTGCCCACACCCTGCGCTGCAGCTCACCATTTGCCAACATGTTTGGAAGCCAGTG
>JAJEJO010000924.1:0-25661 GCA_020662805.1 Glaucomys volans
GGGCCGGGGCCGCCGCCAGGGCCAGGGCCGCGGAGCTGCCGCTCGGCATCGCGGCGGCGCGCTGTCAATGGCGGCGGCGGCGGCGGCGGCCGGGTCAGGCGCGGCGGGCGGCGAGCCCCATGGCGGACAGGGCCCGGGCCCTGCTCAGCGCGCAAACACCTTTCCTCTTGGGAGGCGGCGGGGCCCGCGACCCGGGCTGAGGAGCGCCAGGGCCGCTCGGAGACTGGAGAGGGCGGGGTGGAGGGGCAGGGGAAGGAGGCAGAGGTAGGTAACTAGGTGGGTGGGTGGGGACGGCAGCGGGGCGGGCTGGTGGAGGTGGCAGCGGCTCCCCTCTCAGGGTTTCTTTTGTTTCATGGCCTTAACCAGCCCCCGGCGCGCGCGGCGGCGGCGGCGACGCCCCACGCCGCTCTCCGAATGAAGCCGGCGCGCTCTGATTGGCTGCTTTTAATCTCTGGGAGCCCGCCCTCTCTTCCCGCAGCCTTCACACTCCTTTCCCTAGCCCCACCCCCCACCCTCTTCTCGGGCCCCGCCCCGCCCCTCCCCAGAGCTCTCTGATTGGGTGACCGGGACGAGCCAGCCCTGGAAGCAGGCTTCTTCCGTCCTCTCCCCTCCCCCCTCCCCTCCCTCTCTTTTCCCTATGGCTCAGGAGTAGAGGGACTGTGATTGTTCGCTTTACACGTCACTCTCTGTGACGCACCCCGACAGGGGCGGGAAAAAGGAGGCGGGACCGAGGTGCTGTAGCAGAGATTGAAACTGAGGGCGGGGCGGGGCTTTCGCGCAGGCGCTTGCAGTTTTGGCGCACACATGGGGTTCTTCCTTCTCATCGCTTTCCCATTTCTCTAGTCCACCTGGGTCGGGTCTTATAGGGAAGGCAGCTTTGAAGTACAGCGTGGGTAAGCCTGGAGGGCGTCGTTTTCCCAGGTTGAATTAGAGGTGGTCCTTTTCAGTGTAAGGGCCTAAGAAGAGTCATCGAAGGAGGGGCCAGCGAGTGTCCTATCCACTCGCGGGGGTGGTTTCCTGAGCCGCGTGGCTCCTCGGCCTCCCTGCAAAGACCCGGGAATGCTCCTCCCTCGGGGTTGGGTCCTCCCACGCCCAGCTGTCCGGGCTTCCCCTGTGCCGCGGGTTGGTTACATCAGGAGCCCGAAAGTGCTGAACTTCAGTTCTCTGGGGCTTTTAAAGGAAATTCATTGTTCCTCCTCCAAACACTCCTTCCACAGTATTGCTCAGGTGATCTCAACATCGCTATCTTTTCTAGCGGTTATTTTAAACGACTTGTTAAAAACAAAGCTTATTACATTCCTCTCTCTTATAGGCGGTGACTGCCCCATCCCTCTCTTTAGTACCAGACTCCAGGTTTGTCAACCTCCATAGTTGTCCTGTCCGGAGAGCAACAATGTAATTCTAAAGTTTCTAGTGGTCCCATTAAAGTAGAAAGAAACATAGTTTATATGTTTATGTGTGTGTGTGTGTATATATATATATATATACATATATACATATATATACATATACATATATATAAACACTTAGTTCAATATATCTAAACTATTACCATTTCAACATGTAAAACTGGTCTTTTATACCTAGTGTATCTCAATTCAATTTCCTGTGCATTAGCACTCAATGTACTCAGTAACCATTAGTTTTAGATCTCTTGTTTTTTAATTATACACTGAAGCTCTTGAAGGTATAGTGATGAATCTTATATTGAATTTATCTTTTTTTTTTTTCCTGTGGAGCTAGGAGATTGAACCCAGGGCTTTATCCTTGCAAGGCATGCACTCTACCAATAGAGCTATATCCTCAGCCCTTATATTGGATTTATTCGCTGTATCTTGTTGCCTCAAACTTGTTTCTTATGAGTCAACTTTAGCACCTATTTTTCTAAGTTGTCTTGGATGTTACAAAGACAGTGGTACAGAGAAGGCTGTATTGTAGTTTCCATTTCTCTATTTTGTGCCCACAGGGCCGCAATCCTCCTTCAACCTACTGCACGCCTACAATCAAAGGCCTGTCGAATTTTAGCTAACATTGAACCTTTTCTGTTACTCCAGAGTTTCTCTAGCTCTCATAACCCTGTATGTTGCTTTCTTAAAAACTCATTTCCAGCAGTAAGCTCTTGAGCAGAGATTCTCAACCCTGCCTATTAATCAAAACAAGAAGTGTTTTTAAAAGTAGATAAATGCAGATCACAGAGAGGTCTGAATATTGGTTATTTAGGACACCTTGGGTGGAGGCCTAGACATATTTTTCAAAAGCCATACAGGTTGTTCTGAAGCTCAGTCAGGGTTGAGAACACTGTAGGGTTTGAGTTTGGGGCTTACAAAAGAAGTCTTGCTATTAAGTCTACTGAAAATCTCCGTCTCTACCTTTCCAGTGAGGTATAATCTTAACTGACTGACTACATGTGCACCCTTTTTGAGTTTGCCTGAAATACATATTTCATGTTGTCTTAATATAAAGGTATTGGATCTTTTAAAATGCACCAGTGAATAACTTGTATAAAGACATTTACTAGTGGAATAGAAAAAAAGAAAAGCTTACTGCCTGACAATTCACTTTAAACAATAACCATATAACCATTATTTGAACAGTGAAACTTCCAAATAAGCAAATCCAATCAAGGGAGAGAGCCAAATAAAGCATGCTGTGGCACCTATAGGATATTTGTCATTGAAGGAAAGTATGTAATAGAATTAAAATTGAAACTTGATGAAAGTTGAAAATCTGTTCATGAGTTATCATTTAATGCTCATCTCTTAGTCTTAAATTCTCTTCCCAAGGACCCAAATAGCAGGAGTGATAGTTCACCCTGAGAGGAGATGATTTGAAAAATAGACTCATGTTGGGTTGGGGGTGTGGCTTAGTAGGAGAATGTTTGCTTAGCATGCATGAGGCCCAGGTTTCATCCCTGGCACAGAAAAAACGCAATTCAGGTAGATAAGATACACGAAGAATCATTTAGCTAAGATTTTTAAGAAAAATGTTAAATGGTTTAATTTAGATGTTCACAATATAAAAATTGCTTTCTACTTCATTTTCACATAATAAATGAGGTTTCATTTATTCCTGTACACAAATATATACATTTGTGCATTAATTTATATGTGATCAATATTGTGATTTATGAACAAGGCAGGAGATATTGAAACTCACCAACTTTCCTATTTGGTTCTAAATTTATTGTCCTGTATTAAATCTTGCCTATGAAGCAAATTTGAGATTTGCTTTTGCTATAAATATATGACTGGGGCTCTTTCATTTAAATCTATCAAACAACTCAATCCCTTCTCCCCTCCCCCAGCCATACAATATATTAATTTGGCACCTGAAGAAGATTTCTGTTTTATTCCTATGCTGCCATTTATTAAGCAATTTGATACATGGGGGCAGAAAAGTCATTTTAAGGATCTTAGAAACTACAAAATTGACTACCATTTATCAAGTATCAGGCCCACTGCTGAATTAGCTCTTCAAATCTATCCAAATGTAATATTAAGGTTGGAACAATTGCAAACAGAGTTTAACAAGATATTTGTCCTCATAGGAAAACAGATAATTAGATCACAGTTTTGAAGTGAAGCTATATAAAGACTGGCACAAATTCATGGAGGAAAGCTCTGCTGAGACCCTCACCTAGAAGCCCAAATTACACCCAAGCTTCATTTTAAGGCAGAATGAGCTTTTTGAAGGTAGGGTGTACCTGGGATCAGCAGTACCAAACACTAAGATCAGTCTTCTTACAGCAGGACCATAATCTTGTCATTCTCCTGTTTGAAAGACTCCTCATTAGCTAGGAACATAATTCCCTACCTGGAAATCTAGGCCTTCCACACTCTGGTGGGTGCTCAGAATTGTCCCACAAACATGCTCATCTACTTTCTCCTCTATTAACAGAAACTCTTCCTTGACACCACATCTCCTTCTTGTCACCATCCTTTTTTTTTTCTCTTGTGGTGCTGGGGATTGAACCCAGGGCCTTGTGCATGAGGCGAGCACTCTACCAATTGAGCTATATCCCCAGCCCCATCCTGTCTTTTCTACGCCAAATCATCCAATCAGTGGTCTGTGCTCCATTCCTGTTTGTTTACCGCACCCTGCGGTACAGCCAGGGCTTTTGCTGCTTCGCTGAAATTATCCTCACCTGATTGCTCAATTCAGCTTGGTCTTTCCATGCAAGGCTTGATACTATTGACTGCTCCTGAAACCACTCTCCCTTACCTTCCTTGAGATGGTGTTCTGCTTTTCTTTCTACTTCCATAGTTTGCCTCATTCTACTTTGCAGACTGCATTCTTATCACTTATATTTTGGTATTCATTGAGGATCTATCTCAGGCAGGCCTACTTTCTCCTTATTCCACCTAAAGTTCCTGTCCTTTTCTCCAAGGTTACTGTTATCTTATTGACAGTTCTCAGGTCTTTGTTGCCTATTCATCATCTCCCATTGAATTCTAGATCCAAAAATCCCACTATCATTGATTGGATGTGGATAGGATATGGATATTTGTAGATATTTCCACTTGGCAATTCAAATTCTACTTCATTTTAAGCCCAAATCCCAACTGAAATCTAAGCTAAAATTTGTTTTTTTAAGCTTAGTACTAGATAGTACCACTATCAGGTTTTGGTTTTTGTTTTTTGATGCTGGGGATTGAACCCAGGGTTTTGTGCATGCAAGCAAGGCAAGCACTCTACCAACTGAACTATATCCCCAGCCGTATCAGATCTTTTGACCAAAAGCATATTCGACATTCTTGACTTCTCTTTTAATCCCCGTAGCCAGGCAAATAATAGGTCCCATGAGTCAAATAAGTCCTAATTCTCAAATCCACCTATCTTTCTTCATCTTAACAACTGTGATATTTAACAAGGAATATGTATTTGGTCTTTTTCCCTGATTCCTGGCACAGAGTTCCTAAAAAGGCCTATAATTTCTGGGGTGATACAGGCTTTACAAACATTTTTCATTTTAATATTTGTTTTCCCTCCCAGTCTCTGACACATAGCTCCAAAGTCCCTTGGGATTTTATAGGTGCATCTTTTGTTCTGATGTGGTTATTTTTGGCAGGCCCTCACCACGAAAACAAACAACAAAAAGCCAAAACCTTGAATGTAGAGTTGAGAGAGCTTCTGTGTTGGTGAATGCGTGCATGTGCTGGGAGGGTAGCGTACTCCAAATGCACAAGTACAGAAGCCTGTCTGTGTGAGACCCTTCCAGGCCTCCCCTCAGTTAGCAGGCCGTACATAAAAGTACTTTTTTAGGTTCTGTGAGCTGTTCTACTGGTTTCACCCTTGAGGAGGGATAGTGGAAACGTCTGACTTCATTGCCAAATTGATCAGAAAGTTAGGTACCCTGAGAACCTAAAGCTTGCAGTTGGCATCTGAAGGAGGGGCAGTTGTGGGACTGAGCCCTTGACCTGTGGGGTCTATGCCACCTTAGGTAATTAGCATCAGAATTGAATTATAAGACACCCAGTCCAGAAAGTTGGAGAATTATTTGGTGTGGGGGCAAACCCCCAAATACTTGGTATCAGAAAGGCTGAGAGAAAAGCATTTCAAAACCAGGGGATTGTAGCTCAGTGGTAGAGTGCTTGCATAGCATGTGTGAAACACTGATTGCTTCTCAGCACCACATATAAATAAAAAAAATAAACGTATTGTGTCCATCTATAACCAAAAAAAAAATTTTTTTTAAAAGAACATTACTACTCACTCTAGGCTATAGTCATTTAGATAATGAGCTATTGTAATAGTCCCACACACAGAATTATTACGTCCATTCTTGCTCCTCTCTAATTCTCTGTGCTACAGCTGGAATGATTTTAGTTCAGGTGTATTCCTTCTACTTCCCTGATTAAAATCCTTTTTGTTTTCCTTTGGATAACATACAAATTTTCTAACAAACTTAGAAGGTCTTCTGCACATGGGCCCTGTCTCTGTCTTTAGCTTCATTTCATTCCATTTTTCTTCCTGCATTCTTGAACCCTCCATAGAAGCTTCTAGCAGATATCCGTGTTTTATATAACCGTTATGCCTCCAGGCCGACAACATGGATCTCCTATATTCATGCTTAGCTTGGCTAAATTCTGATTATCCTGGGCTTGGTAAATGTCACTTTTTCCGGGATGACTTCCTTAACCTTCTAGGTAAGGTAACTGTCCCTGAGGAGGCCCTCGTGACCTCCTGTGCATCGTGACCTCCTGTGCATCCTGTCCTCCTCGTGACCTCAGTGACATTCATTACTTGTGTGGTTTCCTTGTCCCTCTTCCTCTATTTTCATCCTTCTGAAGCTGTGGCTGCCATGACTCCTGGCAAATAGGAAGGGCTAGTATATGTTTGCTGACTTAAATGGCTGTTCCTCCCACTACCTTCAGCATTTCATCTACTGTAAGCTTTTGGCCGTTTTTGAAATACACATTGTAATCTCCTATCTTTGTGCCTTTGCTTGTGTGGTTCTTCTCAGATTTCCCTTACCTTTTATCCTACCCTTCCCATTTCAATTCTTTTTAAAGCTTCAGCTCAAATTTGACTTCCTCCAAATTTCAATCCTAGTTAATAGAATCAGGGGCTAGTTAATAGCATCAGGGATTGTTCTTCTCTACCATTCTCCTGGAAAATGCATATGAAGGCAACATTTTGTATATATCTTCTGGGTACTTAGATGACCCCCCTAAAATCTCTCCGTGGATCCAAATGGCTAGATTTTCACTAAACCTGTTTCCTCTCCTTCCTGAAGATGCAGTTAGACTACATTTCCTGGACTCCATTGTAGGTTTGTATATTCAAAAGACTAAGTCAAGTGTACATTGCTTCCAGTCCTGGCCCTCAAAAGCCCTCATGTTATTCTCCATGTTCCTTCCTCATCTGTGGATGTAGATGAGTATGATAACCTTAGAAGTCACATTTAGGATGACAGAGCCACAGATGAAAGAGCTTAAATCACCACATGGAGTAGAAGTGCCCTCCCATTAGATATGTGGGTAAAAAATATTGTTGAGTTTGAAATAATATATATTTTTGCATACATATGCTATAGCAGTAAGCCTGTCTTAGCTAATAAAAGACACCAGTTTCTCCCCCCACGCCTGTTGTAAGAGATGGTAAAAATATCAGTGATTTCCAGAGGTTAAGAAAAGGGAGAGATGAATAGTTTGAACATAAAGGGTTTTATAGCAGTGAAACTACTCCATGATACTACAAAGATGGCTACATGTCATTATACATTTGTCAAAACCTGTAAAATTTATAACACCAAGAGTGAATCCTAATATAAACTATCCTTTGGAAGATAATGATGTGTCAATGCAGGTTTGTGGATTACAATGAGTGTCCTGCTGTGTTGTGGGATATTGATGGTGGTGGTGGGTTGTGCCTATGTAGGGAGAGGACATGTATGGGCACTCTCTGTACTTTCTGCTCAGATTTTCTGGAAACCTTAAAATGCTTTAAAAATAAAGTACACTAAAAATATTCCAAACTCTAATTTATAGATTTGTGGTATTTAGTTTAGGGTACTTATACGCTCTGATCACAAAATGCTGGGACAATCTGACTTGGGACAGAACTACAAAGATACTATTTAGTTAAGGATCAATAAACCAACATAACACAGTAATCCCAAATATGTATGTACCAAACAACAGAGCTTCAAAAATACATGGGCAAAAAGAAACCCCGCTAAAATGTGATTAAATCTGAAAAGGAGAAATAGACAAATCCACAATTGTTGTTGAGGATTTCAACATCTGTCTCTCAATAATTAGAACTGTTATCAGAGAACCCTCCAAAAAATAGAACCAAATAACACCATCAAACAACAGGATCTAATTGATGTTTACAGACTGCTCCACCCAACAACAGCAGAATATACCTACTTTTCAGGTGCCTATGCAATTTTCATATATATAGACCTTATCTTGGACTGGGAACAAATCTCAACAAATATAGAAGATTTGAAATTTTATAGAGTTTGCACTCTGACTATAACAAAATAAAACTAGAAATCAATAATGGAAAGAGAACAAGAACATCTTCAATACATGGAAACTATACAACATGCTTATAAGTAATTCATGGGTCAATGATATCTCAAGGAAAACAAAAATACATTGATTAAAATAAAAATAAAAATACAACATCAAAAACTGTGGGACACAGCTAAAGCAGAGCTTAGAGAGAAATTTGAAGCAGTAAAAGCTTATGTTAGAAAAAAAGTCTCAAATCAACCTAAATTCCTACCTGAAGAAACGAGAAAATGAAGAGCAGAGTAGACCCAATACAGATAGAAGGGACTATTAAAAGAAGAAGTAAATGAAATTGAAAACAAGAAAACAGAGAAAATCAGTACAATACAATACAATTTATTTCTAAGAATTAGAAATTCTAATTTCTAATTTCTAAGAATTAGAAATTTATTGATTTATTTCAATAAATTGACAAAATTTTAATAAGGCTGACGAAAATGAGAAGACACAAATCACCAATACCGGCAATGACACAGGAATGTCATTATAGATCCTGCAGTTACTAGAAGGATAAAAGGAGAACACTGCACACAACTTTATGATTATAAATCCAACAACTTGAAAGCAATGTACTGATTCTTTGAAAATCAGGAACTGCCAAAATTCTACCAAGATGAATGAGAAAATCTGAATAGTCCTCTAATAATAAGAAAATTAACTCATAAATGAAAATCCCCAGGTTTCATTAGAGAATCCTACAAAATAAAGAGAAAACCAATTTTATTTAGTTTCAGGAAAAAGAGAACACCTTTTATTTTATGAGACTGGTACAGATACTAAACCAGGCAAAAACAATACAAACAAAGCAGAACCACAGGTCAAACTCTCCCATGAATTTGGACACAAAAATCTCAACAAAGTATTATCAAATCAAATCCAACCATGTATGGAAAATGTCATATATAGCCACCAGAGGGAATCATTTCAGATATCAAGACTGGTTCAATATTTCAAAATAAACCAATCAAAACATGTGTTCACATAAAAATTTGTACAGGAAAGTTTACTACAGTATTATTTATAATAGTCAAAAAGTGAAAACAGCTCAAATATCCATCAACTGATTAATGGATAAGCAAATGAGGTATAGCCATACAATGGGATATTATTTAGCCACAAAAAAGAATAAAATGCTGATACATGTATTACAACACAGATAAACCTTGAAAATATTTTACTCAGTGAAAGAAGTCAGTCACAAAAGACCACATACTGTGATTCTACTTATGTGAAATATCCAGATTAGGCAAATGTGTAGAATAAAATGGTATATTAGAGGATGCCAAGAACTGCAGAGCAAAAAGAAAGGGAGTTATTGCTATTAGGTATACGGTATCTTTATGGAGAAACAAATACGTTTTAGAATTGGTAGCGATGACTCAAAACCTTGTGATTTCACACTAAAAAAACCCACAGAATTATACACTTCAAATGTGTGAATTATATTGTATGTGAATTAATTTATATGTAAAAAATTAATATAACCTGCCCAACAATCTAAAGAGGGAAAGTCATATAATATCTGATGCAGAAAAACCACATCAGAAAATTCGTCTGCAATAAAAACTTTAAGAAAACTAGGAATAGAGGGGGACTTCCTCAATATGGTAAAGGACATCTACCAACAAAAATATCATGATCGAAAACAAAATGCACAATCCATACTACAGCTAAGATTACATTGATGGTAAAAGACTCAATGTTTCCCCCTAAGATCAGGCACAAGGCAAAGATGTTTACTCTCTTACCATGTTTATTTGACATAGTAATAGAAGTTTTAACCATAACAATAAGGCAAGAAAAAGAAATAAAAGACATATAGATTGGAAAGAAGTAATATTATTTTAGATGGAATTATCTATGTAAATAGAAAGTTAGTTGAGACTCTAAAGGGGAAGGCAGTCTCAATTTTAAAAGTTCAGGTTTTTAAATAAAAGGAGAAAAATTAGCATAAATGGCATTGAATTTGAAGGGATCTGATTTGAGAGGCTCAATCTGAAGGGTGAATCACTACGAAAAATACTGCCATGAAAAGCAATATAAGAATCATCAAAAAGTTGGGATAATTATAAAAAATTGAATTATGTAAAGATTTAAACTTATTGAAAAAGAGATAGGCTATGGCATATTCTATATAGAAAATATGAAACAGCAAAAATTAACAAATATAGTAAAGTTAGAAAAACCAAAGAAGAAAATGAAATGCAGATGAAATTGGGAAAAAGAAAAATATTAAAGTTAATCTGGACTAATAAAGTCATTGATGGACTAAGGAAAATGTCTTTATATAGTGGAAAAGGAAATCTGAAAATGTTACATAAACATGATTTTAACACATTTTAAACTTATGTCGAACAAATATTAAACTACTACATAAAAGGACTGATTCACATACATTCCTCTTGCTTCAATTTCTGCCCTAATTTTTGATGATATCAACTGACTTGGAATTCTTCCTTTTCTAGTAGCCTACTCCTAATTATATTCCTGTCTTTAACATTGAATTACCATGAAATGCTGGTTTTCTTAACTTCTGAGGTTCATTAGTTCAACTCGGCATTTCTGCCATGGTGTTCTAACACTGATAAAAATACTGTATTGTTATAAGAACCTAATTCACATACTCTATTTTCCTGAGACCCTGGAGAACCTGCACCAAATGGGAGTTTGCTACTCTCTGGTTTGACAAATCACTTATCCTGTCTGTGCCTCATTTTCTTCACAAATAAAATATGGATTCATTTTATTATCCAAAGGATAATGATTTAGCCTATATTAAGTCCTAGGTGCTGTTCTAAGTATCTGAAATATTTTGGTAAACTTTAAAAAAAGATCTCTTCTGTGAAACTTACACATTCTGTAGGGAGGATGCAGAAAAGTGAACAACAAATATAATCAGTACATATACAGTACTTTAGAAGGCAATATCACTGCATAAGAAACCTACAAGTCAGCCAGAAATAAAATCACGCAACAGGATAAGGAGTATCAACAGGGGCCCTGGGCAGGCTGCAGTTTTAAATGTGGGCAGGTGAGCCTGATGAGGAGGTCATGTCTAAACAAAGATTTGGAGGTTTAGCCACTAGGATGCTTTGAGGAACAGCATTCCAGGAAGGGCAGAGCTTCTAGGGTGAGCAGATCATGCAGAGCTTTGGTCATTTAAAGGTCTTTTTACTAAGTGAAATGAGAAGCCATTGTGAGTTTCAAGCCTAGCGATGTTACATAGGTGTTGAGAACTGACTGCAGGAGGCAGGATTAGAGCAGAGTGACAAGAAGTAATGAGCTTTGGGACACATTTTTTGAAGACAGGGCCATCTGATTCCAAGGTTACTGACTTGAAGGACATCAACGGGAGGGCTGCAGGCAGAGCAAGCCTGGGATAAATATTTCTCGTGTTTTAAAGGTTTCAGGGTGATTGGTGGCCTCAGGCATGCTAGACACACTCTCTGCCACTGAGCCACACTCCCCAGCAAATTTGATGCTCACTTTACAATAGTAGAGGGTCAATTTCTCTCAGTATGGAAAACTTGAAAGCATTTCTTTCAGTGTTGAGCAAAATACTTGAACCTTGACCTGGAAAAACTCATGTGAAGGATGAGCATGAAATACAGTTCCATATCAGTCCAGTCCCTGGCTTATTTGTTTTGGGTCATGTGTGGGAGTTGTTGAGTTTACAGTAGATAAAATGAGTTTTAAAATATGCTAACTGTCCACTAGGGCCTGGGTTGAAACTATTAACTTATTTTATTCAGGTCCTTGGGTTATTGTGATAGAGGCATCGTTCCCTCCGGTCAGGTTTGCACTGAAGTCATTGCACAGCAAAACTTCCCCAAGGCCACATTTTTATGTTTCATTTTCAGGCTGTTGGTGCCACAGGAGCAATTAAAATTTGTGAATGATGTTTTTCCCCCCTTGATAAATAACGTGGATGGCCTGCAGTCTGCTCACATTCCTGGCAAGGGATTTAACAGGCTATTGTGTTAGTAACAATGTGGATGCAAATTGTAAACATTCATCATCTCCAAAGTTTCATGCAATTTTCAAGCAGTATCAGTTGAAACAGATGCTCCAACCCTCCCATGTAAACCGGTCTTTAGATGATTTCTCCATATTCGTCCAAATCATTTTGTTTTCCAGTAACTTCTATTTATTATATAGAATAATATTGCAAAATCTAGAAAGTGAATAGCAGTCGATAAAAAGTTTAATGTCCTCTAAAACTGATTTCCTGTATCTTTAGGTACCATGAACTATTTTTAAGGTGTATCAATAACAGTTCTTGATAGTGGAATTTAGTAGTAAATTTGCTCTATTAGCATATGTTGCAAGGTAAACTACAAAATGCTAGTGAAAAATTTCCAATATATCTATGTCCTCAGAATTTTACAATTGTTGTAATTCTCACTCCTGAAAATCACTAATCCTAACTGAAAAGTCCAAAGAGTTGAAAGTTTTAAGATCAAATTGATATTTTGTTAAGCAGGGGAAACTCTTTAAGAATTATTATGCACCTTAGAGGACCTTAGAGAAGGACATGGATCAACAGGGATTTACGAACTTCTTATAAGGCTTTGAACTAGCATGTGGGAGGATGGAAAAAATATAAATCATGGGCTAGACTTCAAGTGATTCAGAATCTAGTTAGAAGAATGTCAAAAGTTAAAACATGCAAGGGTAGGGCTGGGGTTGTGGCTCAGTGATAGAGTGTTCACCCTGCATGTGTGAGGCCCTGGGTTCGATCCTCAGCACCACATAAAAATAAATAAATAAGTAAAAATATTATGTCCACCTACAACTATAAATATTTAAAAAAAACATCCAAGGGCATGGAGAACAATAATCTAATAATTAAATGGAATTAGAGAAATATATTTTAGGTATTTTGAGAAGAAATGTTTTTGTGAACTAATCAGGAAAAACTCTATAGAAATAAAATTAAGCTAAGATGTCAGGGAGGTGAATTCTAAATACACTTTTTTCATGGGTAATATATTCCAAGACCTCCAATGGATGCCTGAAGCTAGGGGTAGTACCAAACCTTAATTAGACTTTTTTTCTATACATACACACCATACATGACAAAGTTTAATTTATAAATTAGGCACCATAAGTGATTAACAATAGATAACATTAAAATAGGGCAATTATAAAAATTAATTGTAGTAAAAGTGCCAGCATCATATCTTGCACTTTGTGGGTGTAATTAAGAAAAATAAGAACACAGGCATTGTGATACCATGAAAGTTGATCTCTGTTTGGATGGCTACAAAATGACTAACAGGTGAATAGTATATTCAGTGTGGAAATACTGGACAAAGGATGAGTCATGTCCCAGGCAGGATGGAGCAGGGTGGTAGCAAGATCTTATGAAACTACTCAGTTTGACTTATAATTTAAAGTCATGAACTTTTATTTCTGTAATCTTCCATTTAATATGTTCCTACTGTGGATAACTGACACTGGGGAACATGAAATAGCAGGTTGGGGGGACCACAGGGTGAAAGGAGGAGAGGGTAAGAAACACCACAAATAAAGATTTGAAAGCAAAGGAGGTGCTCGCAGCCTTGGGAGTAGTGGTGGCAGGACTGGGAGGTGAGTAGACAAGTTTGATTAAAGTGAGGAATTGAGAGATGGCAGTGAGAGGAGGCAAAGCCTGGAAAAGACTAAGGCATTCAGACCCTACCGTGGTGGGTGTCTTGTGTAAGGAAGGATTCAGGCAGAATAGAGACAAGACCCAGCCCCACCGTGTATGAACAATATGTTGCTTAGAGCTTCGATCTCTTTGGACCTGTTGCCCTTCCGAACAGTGGAGATCACATCTGCCAGGCAGAGTTGTGGGACTTCACGGGGTGACAGTTCATTGTGACCCAGCCAAAAGAGCCTTCATCACATCAGTGGTCATTTCCTTCTATGTAGTGGTGGGCGGGGCAGGGAGGCCACACTGAGGGCTTGTGCAAAGGGAAGAGACGTCATTAAAGAGTTGGATGGGGGGCTTGGGAAATTTTAGTTTTGCCATGGTGTGTGGAATGAACCCGAGAAAGGGGGCAGGTGTGTGTTGGAGTGGGGGGAACTAGACACCAGGACGTGGGGGCCTGAGCCATACTGGAGCCAAGTCAGTGGGAATGAGGAAGTGCATGCTGGATGGAAAAGAATGAAGGGGTCTGGAGAAGAGAGAGCCACATGTGGAAATTGAAATCCAGAAGAAAAATATGTGAATTTCAAGATAAAGAAAGAAGCATCCAATTTGTAGATGAGCATACTAAGGAAAACCCTGTAACGAATGCTTTTGTTTCTGCTCTGCTTGCTTGGTCTACCCCACGTCCTGCACAGCTTTCCCTTGGGTCAGCCATTCTCTTCTTGCTTTGGTGACATGCCCTTTATCTGGCCAGTCAGAGTACTTTATTTTCTAGAGAGATGTGTGTGATGAGGCTGGGCCAGTCAGAGCCTCTCTGAATTTTTCTACCTAAAGATAAATTCTCTTGGCCTCCCTGGATACAGGAGTTAGAATGTTATAAATCAGGATAAAACCTCTGGTGGGTGTATCTGAAGCCAAAGAGAGACCACAAGGATTAGAGGACAAGCAGGAAGACTTGGAGGATCAGCGATGCTGAGATTAGTTTTATTTCCTAAGGCCCATAGAGTTGCCCTGATTTCTGCCAGATGTCTACTTAAAATTTTTTGAGCTAACCACTGTCCTTCCAATAAATCCCTTGCCACTTAAGCTGCGTTGTGTAATGGAAACACCAATAGATTAGACTACACAAAGTTAGAAGATTCTGCAAGCCAAAATAGGTCAACAAAACCAAGCCAAACCATTTGGGAAACATTTGTAACAAATATAATATGCAAAAAGGGTAACTATTCTTATTGCACGAAGAAAGTCTATATATCAGGAAGAAAATATTAACATCTTAAGGGAAACATGACCAGATGCCATGAACAGGGTACATAAAATGTCTGCCTCAATAACAAATAAAAACCTAAACAGCAAAATATGATATTTCACTCATCAAATGGCAAAGGTGAAGAGTAGGGTAATAATGTCTGGGTACAATGTATATGGAAGGATTATTCCATTTTTCTTAAGAGCTTTCTGTGCTATATATATCAAGAGCCTTCAAGGTCATCCTCAGCAACCTCAAAATAAAAAATAAGGATGAAGCTTGGTGATAGGGCACCCCTGAATTCAATCCCCATACCCACCTTAAAAAGTCTTTTAAAATGTCCACAACCTTTGAAACATTTTATTTCTAGGATTTGTCATAAGGATATAATTGAACATCCTTATATAGAAATGTGTCCGTATACACAATATTTTTATTGTATGAATTTCATATGCACTAAGATTCACAGACAAGGATGTTAATTGCAGTGATATTTATATTAGCCAAATTACAAATGAATAATTGGGTGATGGTTAAAGAGATAATAAGAATGGAAAGTTCTCTGATGGAAAGTTGTGAGCCAATAAAAACCCATGTTTTTAGAATATATTTCCTTGATGTGGGAAATACTCAGCATATAATACTAATGGAAAATAAGTATGATGCAAAATTATGTGGTAAGGACTCAATCATTATTACATGTAAAAGTATGCATGTTTTTATGTATTAGAGCATGAAATGAGACTTTTTCTATTGTCCTGAAATTTTGACAAGTCCAAAGCTGTGAATAATTGATAATAAGTATCCTCATTCTCAACAAAGGGATTAGACACAGTTCCACAATATTTACTAAGATTAAAAAAAAAGAAAAGAAAAGAAGCATGGTGATCACCATGAGCACAACAGCTGTCTACAGAGGGATGATCCCTCAGAAAGGATGGTTTGAAATGAGTTCGTAGAGGTGGAGAATGCTTTTCAGCATAGACCTTGGAGCCTGAAGGCTCTGGGAGGTGTCCAAAGATGGGAAGTCAGCTGGTGCAGTCCATGCTGGCAGGCAAAGAGAGAGGGCAGCAGTGGGCACATGCCTTGCTTCCGCCCTAGGGTACAGGTGTGTGGATTTTCCTTGGTGTGAGTGAGATGGGGTAGGGAAAATGATCAGACTGTTGCCTCCTTTACTACAAATTCCTGAGCTAGAGATAGGCCTGTGCTTGGAGAAGGCAGAGACTTTACTTGACTGAGATGGAACTGGATTTTTTAAATGCTTGCACAGGAAGCAGTTCCAATCCCCCAAAGTGACAAGAAAGCAATGGAGTGTACACGAATTGTGGCTGAGGACAGAGAATGGAGAGCTTGGAGGCCGAGGTGGATAGGACAGAACTTGAGCTGCTCTGTCTTCATACTCCAACAAAACCATCGTGGTCTCATAGCCACTCCTAAACGCAGCCATCAGGGTGGGAAAGTCACATTATCCCAATCGTCTCTGAGTGGTACCTACTTTATATTTTTTCAAGAATTTTAAAATAAATGTGTGTATATATATATATACACACACATATATATTATAAATATGTATTTTGTGTGTGGGAGGCACTGAGGATTGATCTGAGAACCTTGTGCATGCAAGGAAAGCACTCTACAACTGAACTTTATCCCCAGCCCTTTATACTTTTATATTAAAAAATGAAATAAAAATAAAAATTAAGTGACGAGACAAAAAAAAAAAAGCCCAACAAAAATCAAGTCATATAAATGAAAGACGTAGAGGGAATGACTACAGCAAAAAACCGAACCAAACCAAATCAAACCATAAACCTAACCAAGATCGAAATTTAAAAGGGAAGACAAAAATCTTAAAAGGGAAGGATTTGTCTCCTACTCATGTAAGCTGCATGTTAAGCAGTATTTCTGTTGAAATGCTTTTTATCTTTCTCTTTATTTTCATGTCTCCTGACACTAGTGCTAACTCTTGTCACCTCCCCCTTAGAAGACTGCAGTGACCTCATAATTGAGGTATTTTCCTGCTATCCAGCTCCACACACTGACAAGCCCATCTTTTCAAAAGTTGCTCTTCCCTCTGTTCATGTCTCCGTAGTTGTTCTGAAACAACTCCCAACTGGAGTCAGGCCAGTTTCTTCAGAGTCTCCCATAAAGGTCTTGAGTAACCCAACTTGGGCTCTTATTAATATCCAATACCCCAAAGGACCTTTCGACTAATAGATTGTAACCATTTCTTGGAATGCACTTTGGGTCCTTCCTTTCTCTCATTTGAGGGCAATAGGCTTTGGTTTCATATTGAACAGAGGTCTCTATTTTTTCATAAATGTAAATAATTATAAACTCTGTGAGTGTTGGGACCAAGCCATGCATTTTGGAAGGATCTCATTGTGACACACTACATATAGCACCTGAGAGTCTTGAAAATACCACTGAGTTGATTGCATCCAAATAATCCTCATGGATTTATTTGATCTGATAATTTATTAACAAAGTTATGAGAAATCTGGAACTTAAATTAACTCATCAGTTCCTTTGCTGAACCTGGTAACCTTTTCTAAATCATCTTCTCTCTTTTTTCACTTCAGGTTATGTGAAAATAATTTGATATTCATAAATAGAATATTCTTAAATAGAATAAGAGTAGACTTTGATAAAAGAAAACAACACTGGCTTAAATTCATTCATACTTGCAATAAAAGAAACACATTCACATTACTATTGTCATCTATATTAATCACTATTTGAGTCTCCAAGACTAAGGGTTATTAAACATATAGACGAATCTTTCACACCTCCTTTTACTTTACCATCTAGGAAAACATTGTTTTCTGTATCTTTCTAAACCGATCCAAGGAAATAAAATAGAGGCTCATGCTGTTCTGCACACATAATTTTTTAAAAATTTTAAGTAAATTTATCCTGACTCCACACAAACCAAACGTTAATTAAAGTGCAAATAAGAAAGAGAAATTAGACACAGAAGAAGGTCAAGGGTTCTCTCAAGTCTGCAAAAGGGCAATATCTAATGGGACTGACAAACACTAAATATTTCTGTGAGCTGCATGTTTCAGAAGTTCATGATATAGTGCATCGATTGGATTTGACCTCATTAACATTAAGAATAGTAAGTTTTTGAAATTTTTTTTTAACTCCTTATTTAATCTTAGATGGAAAACCACTGGCAGGTTTGACAGCTTTTCTAAAATCCCCACCTCTCTTCTGTTAAAAGTCCCAGTTCCATTGGGGACACCAGCGTCTGGCTTCTGGGCAGAGTTCAGCTGTCTCTGTAAAAGCCAAAATCCAGAGGCAGCCAGGCTCCCCCCACCCCCGCCCTCCGCGCCCCTCTGAACTCCCCTGTCTCCATAGCCTGCTTCGCCTCCCAGAGCCACACCCTTCTTGCTCTCCCTATTCCTTCTTAAAACAGGACTCTCCAGTTTCCCTAGGCGTTTCCCTACCATTGGAGTGGCAGGCCGCACAAGGTGAAAGTCGGGCTGTTCCTACTGATGGTGGTGGCAGAGGTATGCTCATGACTGGAACTCAGAACTCATTGCCCCATAGAAACCAAAGTATACTGTTAGGTAGGTTCTATAGCTCGTTTAGAACTCCAGGTGAGGCATGTGGGTCATATGGACTCCTATGAGCTCTCCTGGGCACCTCTCTACCCCTTCTTAGGGAGTTTTTTTTGGGGGGGAAATGACTCTGAGTTCCAAATGATTATCCACAAATCATCTCTATGCAGAGGGATCCTCTGGGATAGGCCTAAATTGTGTGTCTGCTGTGGACTCCTTCGAGGGGCTAAGCTTCCTTTGCCTTCATTCCAGGGCCAGACTCCTGAGTGGCAAGGAGGGAAGCCAGGAACCCTCTTAGAGTGAGCACCCGCGAATGAAGGACAGACCTGGGCAGAGGAGCTCTGTGCAAGACATGGTGGGGACAGGGTGCTCAGGGCAGGTGAGGGTGGAGGTTTCCAGGAGATCTCTTTGCCCAGATTCTTGACATGTTACAGTGTCCAGTTAGTTTCAGTAGATTTGTTCCTGAGCCATTGGCAGGAGAATGGTAACAGAAATCAAAGGAAGCAAAGAACCAAATACTCAGAGTGCTTTAAGAAATGGGGGCCAGGGGTAGACGTATTTAGTAATTAGAAATAGAGCACAACACAAGTGTGTGTGTGTGTGTGTGTGTGTGTGTGTGTGTGTGAGACAGAGAGAGACCAACATTTGATTCCTATTCAGTCTCTTTCCTGGAATTTTTCAAACTGTTAGTGCGAGAGGCAGCTCTCTTTCTTTAGATTCTAGAGCTGCTGGAGGACATGTCCTTTGCCACTTGGAGGGCCTTGAAGAATATGTTTGAACTGCAATTGTTCACTTGGAACAAAAGAAATGTTCCTTGACCATGTCTGAGGCCACATCAAGCTGGTGATGCTGGGGTGTGATGGTAGCAGCAGAGAAAGTGGGAACCCCACATAATGATGGGAGAGTTAGAGGTCACCATAGGTCCCATAGAATGACCATGACCATTTGCAAATCGTGTGGGGCCCCATAGGATCGGAAGGAAGAGGTTTGGGGGATCGGGATGGATAGATTGAGGTGGAGGGGTCTCATCTAGATTTTTCAAGTCACTACTGTTCCTGTCACACTTCTCATTGAGCCCTGAGGAAAGGTGGCTGCTGTCACAGACCCTCGGTACTTAGTCCTGTGTCATGCACAGAGGAATCCTCAGTAGGTGTTACTGACAGCCTGAACACATAAGATGGAACAAAATATTATTAACACCTAATAAAACTGAAGAAACAAATTGAGGTTCAGAAAAAAGGCAAAATGGATCATGTGCTGCCCTGCCAAAGACATATTGTGAAGGGCTGGAGCCTGGATTTGGCACTGTTGATTCTTACAGAGGTGGAAGGTGCACAGCCCGTCTTCGGCTTCAGAGAAGCTCAATGGAATTATGGAGAGAAACCAGCCTTCACTGTGATAAAGGAAAACCACAGGCAGAAGCCAGGTGGAGGCAGAGTGATGAAGAAGGAAAGAGGGAGCCAGAGCACAGGACGGGGAGCAAGCCCCCGTGCATTAGATTTAGTCTTCAGGTTACCTTCCCACCCTTTGGTTCCATAAACTTAAGAAGTTGCCTAAGATAGTTTGATATGGGTTTCTCTTTCTTGCAGATAGAGCCCTGATTTATACAATGTTTAGCCCCAAAACCATCATCTTTCCCAAAGGGACGTCGTCTTGCATCCTGGTTAATGGCACTGTTCTCCACCCAGTTCTCTAAAATAGCTTCAGCTGCTGATACTGTAAATGGAATGGCTTAAACAACAAGGTTTTTTTTTTTTTTTTCAGTACTGTGCATCAAAACCAGGGCCTAAGCTAGGCAAGTGCCCTACCACTGATTTTCCACTCCAGCTCCAAGTTTATTTCTTAAAATTCTGGAGGCTGTGGAGTCTAAGACCTAGCCACTGATCAATTTTCTTCTCTGGTGATGGCTCTCGTCCTGGCTTACAGATGGCCATCTTCTCCCTGTGTCCTTATAGGGTGGGAAACGGGAAGGAAGTTTCTCTGGTGTTTTTTCTTCTTGTAGGGTACTAATAACATCATGAGAACCCCTTCCTCCTGATCTCTTTTAAACCTGATTAAGTTCCAAAGGCCCCATCTCCACATTGAAGGGTAAGGCTTCCGCACATGAAAACTGTGTGCATGGGGCACATAACTCAGCTCCCAGCATTCCCCAGTTAGAAGGTCTGGGGCTTACTCCAGACTCTTCCCTTCTTACTACCCATGCCATCCGTGATAATCTCCAGCTCCTAATGTTGAATCATAAATAACCCTCAGTCTATATCCTTCCCATTCTTATTGTCACTCTTTTAGCAAAGGCCACCATGAACTCTTGCCTGGGGTTTTCCCATGGCCTTCTACCTGGCCTCCGTCCAGTCTCACCCTTTTTAAATTGATCCTCTGAGTAGCCTCAAGAGGAAGGTGTCTGAAATGCAAACCTTGCTTTATCAGCACAATGACTAGGTTTCCCATGACCCAGCCCTGGCCTCTCTAACCTCTCACTTGTCATTTTACACTGCGTTGAGGGACAAAAGCTTATTATTCCAAGCACATAAACCAAGTCCAGGCTCTTTTTTATTGTTTGTTCTATTTAGTTATGAATGATAGCAAAATGCATTTTGATTCATTGTACAAATGGAGTACAACTTTTCATTTCTCTGGTTGTACACAATGTAGAGTCACACCATTCGTGTAATCATACAAGTACATAGGGTAATGATGTTTGTCTCATTCCACCATCTTTCCTTCCCCGGTCCCTTTCCCTCCCCTCCTTTCCCTCTACACAATCCAATGTTCCTCCATTCTTCCTTTAACCCCTCCCTGCCCCATTAAATATCAGAATCCACTTATCAGAGAAAATATTCAGCCTTTGACTTTTTGGAATTGGTTTGTTTCACTTAGCATGATATTCTTCAACTCCTTTCATTTACCTGCAAATGCCATGATTTTATTCTTCTTTATGGCTGAGTAATATTCCATTGTGTATATAAACCAAAGTTTCTTTATCCATTCATCTATTGAAGGGCATCTAGGTTGGTTCCACAATCTAGCTATTGTGAATTGAGCTGCTATAAACAATAATGTGGCTTTATCACTGTAGTATGCTGATTTTAAGTCCTTTGGGAATATACAGAGGAGTGGGATAGCTGGGTCAAATGGTGGGTCCATTCCAAGTTTTCTGAGGAATCTCCATACTGCTTTTCAGAGTGACTGTACCAATTTGTAATCCCACCAGCAATGTATGAGTGTGCCTTTCCCCCCACATCCAGGCTCTTGATACTGAGGAAGAGGAATGGTCTGTTTCCATTGACTTAGTCCTTAACAGTCTTTGATACTTCATTTAATTCAAGATGAAGCTTACATTCTTTTAGGTTGTCATTCAATTCCATCCCTGTCCTTTAAACTCCACTCCCCACAATTAAAATCCTGGGAGAATCATTGCTCCAACCAGCCTGTTCTATAACAGTCACCTACAAACCTCTATCTTCACTTCAATGGTTGTTCGCATGGGTCTTTCTGCCAGCAGATTCTGGCACTTCTTTTCAGTCCCTTCACTTATACCCACCCAGAGACATTTCATCACACACTGATTTTTGCTTATCTAATAACCAAGTTCTTATTGTTTGTAGTATATATTTTTTGGACACTTATTACACATTTCTTTATGTTATGGTGGACTCTTCGTGATCATGACTTACTTTTGTCGCAAGTTTCCAAGCTATGTGAGGGCAAGAACCATGCCTCCAGCCTCTGCCTGTGCCTAGCAGGCCATCTTGTAGGTGGTGGGTTCTCGGTAGATGTTTGTGAATTGTCTTCTGTTGGAGCCATTCTCTTGCTTTAGTCATGGTAGCCCACAGGGAACTGAAACCCTGGAACCAGATTTCTGGCCACAATAAAGAAGTTGCTTTTTAGACAGCCTGGGATTATACTTTTTAAATCTCTCCTTATACTCCTATTTATTTCTGAGAATTTCACCTTACATTGGAGCTCATTAATTCATGAAGTCCTCTCATATTTCCATTTTGTTTTTCTGGTCTCAAGACTCTCTTCCCTGTCTTCATGGCTTTATTATGATTTTGATGAGAAGGCAATTGATGAGTCAATGCCTTGATCAACTTGATCGACGAAACATTTTTTTTTCTTCTAAAGATCTTAGACACAGGTTATATTTCACTTTTCCTTCCCCTGAAATCTAGCATTCTTTCCATTTTAAGTGACAAAATACTTGGATTATGCAAGAAGGGAATTTATCATTCATCTAAGTTCAAAGTACAGAGCTAGGTCATACATCAGGCACAGCTAGAGTTAGAACTCAAACGATATAATAAATTCTTGGTTTCTCACATCCCTCTCTCTGCCTTCCAAGTGTTGCCTTTAGTACTGAGCTTCAGTTGGTAGCAAGAGGGTAGCATTGGCTCCAGGCCCTGTATATCTTCAAATTGCAAGAGAGCAAGAATGGTACTGTCTTTCCTAGATGTCTCAGCCAGAGCATCATATTGCCTCTCAGTAGTTGTATGTCTACCCTAAACCAATCATCATGGCCATGCTTCACTTCAAATGAGTGGGGAGGTAGGGGAGGCACCCCTGGCCTTAAGGCTACAAATTTCCACCAAAATCTCATGCACAGACATTGTGGGTGAACTGATATTGCTTTCCAGACAACCACTTACCCAACTCTTAGGAACCATCAACTTTGTTGACTACACCCTCTTTTAATATATTTTAATATATTTCTTTCTTTTTTTTTTTTTTTGTGATGTCCTAGATTTTTGTCCCCTTCTTTATCTGGTCATTATTTCCTTTCTCTGTTCTTGAAATGATCCAGTCTCTCAAAGTGAGGTCCTACACACTTTTCTACCTGGACTCCCCTCCAAGTGATTTTATGCATCCCCTAAGCTTTAATAATTACCTAAAAACAAAGAATTTGAGATATTTTCTCAAAACCAGAGGAATCCCTGTACTGTCTATTTATCTTTCTCCACCTGCCCATTTGATTTTTATATTTGTTTCTCTCAAAGTCACTTCAAACTCTGTATGTTCAAAACCACATCCCTTGTCCCCCAAACCAACCTGTTCTTGGTACATAGTTTTTTCATTGCAGGAAATTGTATCACTATCAATCCAGAAAAGGAAGTCAGAAACCTAAGCCTCCTGTGGGTCACCCTCACCCAGTATTGTTCAGCTGACCCACTACTTTCTCAATGTTTCTCAAAACCTTCTGATTCTCTCTGCTCTTACAGCCACCTCCTAGTGCCAGCCATGTTCTCAGTTATCTAATTGCTGTACAAATTCTCAAGTCCTCTTCAATGGCTAGTGCCTTTTCCCAATCTAGTTTCTGTTTTGCAGTTAGAATGCATTTTTCAACAATGTAAATTCAATGACTTTTCATTGGTTTTAAGATACAGAACAAAATCCCAATCAAAATTCCCAACGTTGCTGATCGATAGGCTGCCTTCCTCTCCCACCATGATGGTAACTCCCTTTATTCCCTCCTTGCCCTTTGCATTCCACCATGGTTTACTTTCCCGGCACAACGTGGTGGACCGAATAATGCCCACACCACCAGATGTCTGAATCGTAATCACCAAAACCTCTGGATATGTTGCCTCATATGCTGAAAGGCACTTGGCAGATGTGACCAAGTTAGGGATTTTGAGATGGGGATCTGAGATATCCTGGATTATCCAGTTGGGCCCACTGCAGTCACCAAGATCCTCTTGAGAGAGAAGCAGGAGGGTCACAGGTGGAGAGAGAGGTGTGATGGTGGAAGCAGGGGCTGGAGTGAGGTGAGGAGGGGGCTGTGAGCTAAGGTGTGCAGAAGCCTCTAACAGTTGGAAAAGGCAAGAAAGTGGAGGTTTTTCTGAGTCGTTGGAAGGAATGCAGCCTTGCTAATGGCTCAGTTTTGGGACTTCAGAACTGTGAAATTTTAATTCTGTGTTTTTTTTGTTATTGTGGTGCTGGGGATTGAACCCAGGGCCTTGTGCTTGCAAGGCAAGCACTCTACTGACTGAGCTATATCCCCAGCCCCTCTGTGTTGTTTTTAAGCCACTAAATTGATGGTAATTTGTTATAGGAGCAACAGAACAATAATACACTAACTATGGAGTGGCATATCTCCACTTTGTCCTTCCAGATACTCTCCACCATCTTCTTGCCATAGGTCACCTCAAGGCTGATCTGTGTGTGTTGCATCAGTGATCTCTCTTACCCTCTGGTCCTGGCTGGGCTTGGTAAAGGGAGCCACACAGGATATTGGAGGGTGGAAAGAAGGTCAAGTTGGGCTGTTTATTTCCTCTGTTGTCACCCTCATGGAACACTGGTTGATGGCATCTCCCTCCTGAGGGTCACAGCTCTTCCTTACCATTTGGACTCCAGGTTCTGATAACTGCTCTACCCTTTTGCCCCCTAAGCTGGGGTGATGGTAGTGCCTAATGGCTCCCTGCTCTTGCTAACCTAGGGCACTGCACTATTCTGTATTCTTTTCTTATTCTGTTCTATTTTCCTCATTTTGTTCAATAGTCTCTGTATTAAACATTCCTAAATTTACCCCGTCTGAAAGGGCCATCTGTTTCCCCACAGGATGCTGACTAATACAGGCCTCATCCTGTTCCCTTCTGCCTCAGGGCCTTGGTAAATGCTGCTGCTTTTTGCCAGGAAAGCCCCTTTTCCCAAGTGCACTCTCCTCCTTCATTAATCTTCAGAATGTTTAAATAGCATTTCCTTGAGAAAGCCTCCTTTTCCCTTAAAATCAGGTATTATGCAATCTCACAATACCATGCATCTATATTCCTTTCACTTATCACAATTACAGCTTTGCAGTTGTAGGTAATTTGATTATTGTCCATCTTTCCCTCTAAATCTTCATTATCCTATACAGTAGCTAACAGCCACACATGGCTGTTGAATACTTGGGTTGGGTCTAGCACAACCAATGGACTGAGTTTTAAATTTTACTTAATTTAAATTTAAAAGCTAAAAGTAAAGTTACTGGAAAACTTGTAAGCGTGCTTGAAACTACATGGGCATGTAAAACTACTATATGAAAATCCAAATACAGATTAAATATTTCTGATGAAATTTAGTATCTATGTTAGTCAGCTTTCTGTCACTGGGACAAAGTTCCCGAGATAACTTAAAAGGAAGAAAGGTTTCTTTTGGCTCATGGTTTCAGAGGTTTCTGTTCACAGTTGCTGGGCCGCTTTGCTTTGGGC
>JAJEJO010000924.1:35688-50853 GCA_020662805.1 Glaucomys volans
TTCTTTCTTTCTTTCTTTCTTTCTTTCTTTCTTTCTTTCTTTCTTTCTTCTTTCTTTTTTCTTTCACTAGAGATTTAACCCAGAGGTGCTCTACCTCTGAGCTACATTCCCAGCCTTTTTTAATTTTTATTTTGAGACAGGGTCTTTCTTGCTTAGTTGCTGAGGTTGGCCTTACACTTGTGATCCTCCTGCTTCATCTTCCATGGGATTACCTGTGTGCATCATCACAACCAGCACTAATATTAGTATTTTCTAATGTACTTGTGTCCCTAGGTCTGCTGGATTAGTAGTTTCCTGCCAATGGGCAGGACTTCAGCTTTCTTTTCTTGAAATGATTTTTATTGAATGATTGGCCAAGAGTTCCTCCTTCTTGTGGCTCTGCAAGAGCTCCCTCACACAAGGGTCTCTCAGCCCCTGGAGGGCCTTCTATCATCCTCTGCTCACGCTGTTCCTTCTCCCTTACTAAATCTACCTGCCTCAGGCTGCTCATGGGCAAATGCCACAGTTGATGCCCCACACTGACCATCAGCCTTCATTGTACTGACTCGTTTTCACCTCTGACCTTCTTGGATATCTGTTGCCATCTGGCTCCATCTGGAATTCCTTGCCTGCCTCTGGTCCCCTAATCTCAATATGGCCTCTCCTCTGTGTGGACGTCCCTCAGGGAGACATCTGCTCTTCTTTATCAGGGTACTTTGCACCAGGCACTGGGTTAAGAACTTTGCAGGGATTATCTCAATAAGCCTTTATGAGAACCCTACTTTTTAGATGTGGAAGCTGCTCAGAGAGATTAAATAAACTTTCCAGGGACAGAGATATGGTTTAGATGAGTGTCCTCCACCCCTGGACGGCCAGAATCCTCAACTCTTACTCCAACAGCCCTCCTGACTCTCTTTTCCCATATCCCAACAACAGAGGCAGCTTGGATTCTGGTGCTCCCTTCCCAGAGCACGGAGCCACACCCCAAAGGTGTTCCACCAGCAGTTCCCTCTAGTTCTTTGTCCCCTGGAGAATCTAGGCAGCACCAAGAGATCGATATCTAGGACTGGAAGGTTCACAGCCAGGTGGAGCAGGGTCATCACTGATTGCAATACAACTCACTCTTTACCTGGGGTACAAGTATGAAAACAGCAGTATTTGAGGTTTAAAGAAATGCCAGACCAGGTTCTGTAAACTCCTCTTTATCTTCTAGCTCTGTCCCTGCAAGGGTCATTTCACCTACCCTGACTACTTTCAGGGGTCTGGCAAGATGATCTCTTGAAGTGCTTTACCTCAGAGAGAGATGAGTCCATGTTACAGGTAGGTGTCAACTGGAAAGTTTGGAAGTTCTTGGGAAGTTCTTGGAAGTTTGTAAAATCCTTTACAATAGAAGCTTTATTTTGCAACTTGTGGCACCAATGATTTCTTTGTCTGAAAATAGGTTTCATTCTGAAGGACACAGTGTAATGGGGAGAGACATTGTAGTTCAATGGACTTGGGGGCTGTCTTAGTCTGTTTGGGCTGCTTATAACAATATAATCAACAGAAAATTATAAACAAAAGAAATTTATTTCTCACAGTTCTGGAGGCTGCAAGTCCAAGATCAAGGGGCTGGCAGATTGGTTTTCTCATAGTTAGGGTCTTCTTGCTGTGCAAAAATGCTCCCTTTGGCCTCTTTTAAAAGGGAACCAATCCCGGGCTGGGTTTGTGGCTCAGTGGTAGAGCACTCTCCTAGCATGTGTGAGGCCCTGGGTTTGATCTTCAGCATCACAGAAAAATAAAATAAAGGTATTGTGTCCACCTACAACTAAAAAATTCTTTAAAAGAGTTTAAAAAAGGGAACCAATCCCATTCATGGCCACCTTCAAGATCTAATCACCTCAAAGCCCCTACCTCCAAATGCAATCATGTGTCATGTAAAGACAGTAAATATTGTGAGAAATGCATCCTTTGGCAATTTCTCCACTGTCTGACATCAAATGTGCACTTAAGCAAGCCTAGTTGGATAGGTCAATCACACAATGTGGCCTCCTGACGCAATCCAGAGACATAGTAAACGTGAGATGTGCTGCCCATGTAACACAGTATACTCTTCACAGTGACCATTTTTTTATAAGTAGAAGGATACACTCTACAATAACAGTAGAAAGCATAGAAAGTACATTGACCAGTAATATAGCTGTTCATTAGCACTGTCAGGCATTCTGTGCTGTACATAATTGTATGTGCTATACTTCCACATGACTGGCAGCCCAGTAGGCCTGTAAACACCAGTGCCATCACAAAGACCAGCAGTGGATTACACTACAATGTAATGGTGGTCACATTGTCACCAGGCAATAAGAGTTTTTCAGTTCCATTATAATCTTACAGAGCCACCATCATCTACCTGGTCCATGGTGACAGAACTGTCACTATGTGGCACCTGAGTACCATCATACTGGGGATTACATTTGAACATGTGAAGTTGGGGGTGGGGCACAAGCTTTCAGCTCTTAGCAGGGACCCAGGACCTAGTTCTAGCCTGCTTACCTGTATGATTTAAGAAAAGTCCCATTCCTCTCTGAGCGTCAGGTTTTCCCATCATCTGTCAGTGATGGAGCTGGGCTAGTGGTCTCTGGAGTTCCTTCCAACTATGACATGCTAGGAGAGGCAAGTGACTGCTAGCCTTCACCAGCACAAAAAACCAGAGCACTAACTTTTGGGTACAGAGAACACACCTGTTCTTTGCATGGTCTACCCTAGAATTATTTCAGTCTTGGCCTCATTGACATTTTGGGCCAGATTGTTCTTTGTTGTGGAGGGCCATCCTGTAGGGTGTTCCGCAGCATCCCTGGTTTCCATCCACTTGATGCCAGCAGCACTCCATTTCCAGTAGTAACAACCAAATATGTCTCCAGACATTACAGCAGGTCCTGGGGAGGGCAAAATTTCCTTTGGTGAGAACTATTGGTTTATCTTTATGCAACTTATGCAAAATTTCCTCCTGGAGCAAACTCTTTCTTCCAAAGGAACCAGAAGAACACAAAGCTGCAGTTCATCAGTTGAGGGCTGTGGTTTGGACCACAGTATGTTTAACAGCCTCTTTACTGGGGATTCCCTTGAATTTCATATTCTGGAAACTCAGAGGCCTCAGGCAACCATTTCCATTTCTCTGCATTCATTCTAGCCTATTCCACCCCCCCCATTTTTTTTAAATCAGTGCATTATAGCTGTATGTAATGATGGGATTTGTTGTTACATATGTGTACATGTACACAACAGAACAATATAGTTTGGCCAGTATCACTCTCTAGTGCTTCCCTCCATCGCTCCCCACCTTCCATCCCTTGGTGCCTTTCCTCTACTGATCTCCCTTTGATTTCCATGAGATCTGCCCCCTCCTTTCTTTTCCTTTTTCCTCTGTATCTTCTGCATATGAGAGAAAACATATGACCCCTGACCTTCTAAGTTTGAATTATTTCACTTAACATAATGATTTTTAGTTCTAACCATTTTCTCACAAATGACATAATTTTATTTTTCTTCGTGACTAAATAAAGTTCCATTGTGTGTGTGTATATATATATATATATATATATATATATGTATATACACATATACACACACATACATACATATCTGCACACACACATACACACATACACACATACACATTCATATATATATGCACACACATGTATATATACACACACACATATCACATTTTCTTTATCCATTTATCTGTTGATGCACACCTAGGTGGTTGATTCTGTGGTTTGGTTATTGTTTATTGTGCTGCTATAAACATGGGTATGCATGTATCACTATAGTATGATAACTTTAGTTCTTTAGGATAAATGTCAAGGAGTAGTATAACGGGGTCATATGGTGTTTCCATGCCTAGTCTTTTGAGGAAACTCCACACTGGTTTCTCTAGTGGTTGTACTAATTCACAATCCCAACAGTGTAAAAGTGTTCCTTTTTCTCTACCTCCTCTCCAGAATTTATTATTATTTGTATTCTTGAGAACTGCCATTCTGACTGGTGTGAGATAATTTAATCTTAGTGCAGTTTTGATTTGCATTTCCTTAATTGCTAAAGATGTTGAACATTTTTTTTTCATAGGTTTATTGGCCATTTGTATTTCTTCTTTTGAGAACGTGTGTTTAGTTCATTTGTCCATTTGGGTTATTTGATTTTTTGGTGTAAAGGTTTTTGAGTTCTTTATATATTCTAGCTATTTATCCTCTGTCAGAAGAGTAGCAAGCGAAGATTTTCTCCCATTCTATGGGTTCTCTCTTCATATTCCTATTTTTTTCCCTCCTGTGCAAAAGCTTTTTTAATTGGATGACATTCTGTTTATTAACTCTGGCCTTATTTCTCCTGTTTTAGTGGTCCTATTGAAAAAGTTGCTGCCTGTGCCTAAAAGCTGGAGTGTTAATCCTATGTTTTCTTCTAGGAATTGCATATTTTCTGGTGTAATTCCTAGGTCTTTGATCCATGTTGAGTTGATTTTTGTGCAGGGTGAGAGAGAAAGGTCTCATTTCAGTCTTCTACATGTGGATAACCAGTTTTCCTGGCACCATTTGTTTAAAAGGTTCTTTTCTCCAATGTATGATTTTGGCACCTTTGTCAAGGATCAGATGACTGTATATGTCTATTTTTCTCTGTGTCTTCTATTATGTACCATTGGTCTATGTGTCTGTTTTTATGTCAGAACCAGGCAGTTTTTGTTACTGTAATTCTGTTGTATAATTTGAAGTCACTTATGGTGATGCCTCCAGCATTGCAGTTTTTTTTTTTTTTGGCTTAAAATTGCTTCAGCTATTCTGGGTCTTCTATTCTTCCAAATAAATTTTAGAACTGTTTGTTCTAATTCTGGGAAGAATCATTGGCATTTTGATGGGAATTGCACTGAATATGTATATTGACTTTGGGAGTATGGCTATTTTAACAATATTAATTCTGCCTATCCATGAATATGGGAGGTCTTTCAGTTTTCTGGGATCTTCTTCAATTTCCTTCTTTAATGCTCTATAGTTTTTATAGTAGAGGTCTTTTACCTCTTTGGTTAGATTTATTTCTAGGTATTTTATTTCATTTTTGAGACGATTGTGAATGGAATTGTTTCCCTGATTTCTTTCTCAGCAGATTCATTGTTGGTATATAGGAAAGCTATTGATTTTTGTATGTTGATTTCATAACCTGCTACTTTGTCATATTTTGTTTATTAGCTGCTGCAGTTTTTTGGTGGAGTGTTTTGGATCTTCTAGGCATAGGATCATATCATCTGCAAACAGTGATATTTTGACTTCTTCCTTCCTAATTTTATTCCTTTTATTTCCTTCTCTTACCTAATTGCTCTGGCTAGAATTTCTAGCACTATATTATAGAGGAGAAGTGAGGGTAGACATCCTTTTCATGTCCCAGATTTTAAAGGAAATGCTTTCAGTTTTTCCTCATTCACTAAGAAGTTGGATTTGAGTTTACTATAGTCTTGAGTATTTTCCTGCTGGATACCTGGCAAACAGTGGTGACTAATGAATGTTGAAGCTCTGGGACAGGGTGATGCTTGGCACACACATTTGACTCTGAACTTGTAGAGTCAGGGAGACTGTCTAAGTCACTATGAGAAGCTCATCTAAATCTACACTCAAAAATTTCTAATCTTTAAGCTGCTTGTGTCAGGGTGGGTAAACTTTCACTCTGAGAGGCTTGGTGCCTGGTTAGAGCTGGTGAGACAGAGAACTAGGGACAGAAGTGGCAGGATTTTGCAGCGGTCGACAACGAAAGCTGAATGGAACTCATTCACAGAGCTAGGTAAGTGCCTAGGGTGGACCTTTGAAGGAGAAGGAGATGTGAATTGTGTAATTAGTTTGCTTCTCAGAAAAGAGCACAAGTGAGCTCCATTTGATTAAATACAGTCTCCGAGGTGCTCACAGGCAATGCTACCCTCGAGGTTGACTCTCATCCATTGATCACTGTATTTGCCAATGTACATCATGGGGCTGTGGGTCCAGGGCAGGCTTAAGAGAGGAGAACCTGGGATGAGACTTTGCCAAAGGCCAAGGGCAGCCTGAGTGGTACATGTGGGGTGGCTGAAGGGAGGCTGGGGAGGAGGACACTGGCTGAGCTGCAGAGCCCACTCCTTCTACCCTGTGGGTGCTGGTTTCTGGGAGGGGTCTCACATGTTTTCAGCAGAAGCTTACAGGACCACCCTGCCCCATCCATCTGACTCTTGCTGAAGTGCCTCCTCCTCCTTCCCCAACTTGTCATCCCTAAACCAGTGGTGGTTCCCCAGGGCTCACACTGCAGTCCAGGGGAGGGGGCAGTCTGCAGGGCATGTTAGAGATGCAGGATGGAGGTGTTGCTGCTCAGACTTTTATTCCCCCCTCTCCTTCTCCTCCCTGCACCTGATCTCTGCCTGCTCAGTCTCTCTGTGCCTTACTCATCATATCTGTGTTTCCGAACTCCCTACCTTTCCCTTGACTTCCCTCTACTCACATTGCCTAACTTCTGATTGTCCTCTAAAGCTGAATCCAAGCGCTACCTCCTCTGGGAAGGTGTCCTGCCCTGTTAGGCAGTGTCAGGAGCCCTTATCTCTGTCCCTGTAGCAATCAATACTTTGGTCTTTTGGAGATCTTATACCATGTAGGCAGTCTATTTTTAGGTTTATCTCTCCCTACCATTTGTTTAACTCCTTGAAGGCAGCAAATAAAATTTTTTATTTGTGTATAAGGTAGGTCTTTTAGTCTTGGCCTATAGGAGGTCCTGAATAAATATCTGTTGACCAAAGTTAATGAAGAGTATGGAGACTCCTCAGAAAACTTGGAATGGACCCACCATTTGACCCAGTTATCCTGCTCCCTGGCCTATACCCAAAGGACTTAAAATCAGCATACTACAGTGACACAGCCACATCAATGTTTATAGCAGCTCAACTCACAATAGCGAAACTATGAAACCAACCTAGGTACCCTTCAACAGATGAATGGATTAAGAAAATGTGATATATATGATACATATATATGAATATATCCTATATATATGATGGAAAAATACTACTCAGCTTTAAAGAAGAATGAAATTATGGTATTTTCTGGTAAATGGATGGAGTTGGAGAATATCATAAGCCAAACTCCAAAACACAATTGTCGAATGTTTTCTTTGATATGCAGATGCTAATTCACCATGGGAGCACCTAGGGAAGAATAGACTTACTTTATATTAGGTAGAAGGGAGTGAAGGGAGGGGAAGGGGCGAGGGATAGGGAGGACATTAGAATGAAACAGACAGTATTACCTCAGGTACATATATGGCTGCATGACTAATATAATCCTACAATAGTACAATCAGAAAAAAGAGAAATTAAACTCCATTTATGTATGATCTATCAAAATGTACAAGTGCATTCTACTGTCATGCACAACTAATTAGAACAAATTAAAAAATTAAAAAAGAATGAAGAGACTATAGGGGGCCCTCCAGAAGCTCCTGGGTATAGTTTTTCATAAAATACATAAGGTGGGAAGAGATCTAAAACGAATTGGAAAGGTCTAGTTTGGGGCATGGATTGGGCTGTTTGGATAAATTGCAGGCCCCATCCCAGGACATATATTCTCTAGGTCTGGACTGGTGTTCTTGGATCTGTTCCTGAAAAAGGCCCATATCATTGTGAGGCTTATTCATGGCTTACAGCTACAAATGTAAGTGAATGTACTCTTCTGCCTATCCGAAACTTGGAAAGGGGAAGTGACTTGCCCAGTGTCACACAGGAGGAGACTGAGTATTCAGAGAGCCTTACTCTCAATTCTGTGTCCTTCTACATTTTAAAGACAAATACAGATGTGCTGGGAAGAAGAGATTTGATGAGATACCAAACAAAATATCCATGAAAGTCCTTGGGCTCTTCAGTAACAATAGGTTGTCATTAATGGTAATAAACCCCATTGTGTTCAGAAGTATTGACACAGCTAATGATGGTGCAGATGTCTGAGGGGAAAACGTGGCACTCCTCAGCTGGTGGCAGTATGGGGACGCCTCAACTCAACCAGCCAGCTTCCTGGCATGCAAGGTACATGGACAGTGTCTGCCTAATAGATCTCCTTACAAGGAGCCACTGTTGCTCCTTGGGGAGTGCTTAGTCCGGTGACCTTGTTTAGAGATGAGAAAACTGAGGCTCAGGGAGGCAGTGACCTCATGTACTGCAGCCAGTTAACAGAACGGCTGGGCTGGTGTCTTGTTCCCTGACTCTTTGCCAAGCACTTGATGCACACTGGTGAGTCCTGAACAATCATGTTAAATGTTCCTAGGTTGTAGGATAGTCTGATGATTCCCTCAGGGGTGCCTAAAGTATCCCAAACAGCCCAATCCATGCCCCAAACTAGACCTTTCCAATTCTTTTTAGATCTCTTCCCACCTCTGCCTCCAAAGTTATGTTTCTAAAACTCAGCACCATCAGTACATTTCTCACCATCACAGAAACTTAGGCTTGCTTTTCAAGGTTATGAAATAAATTTCAAATTCCCCAGCGAGGCCATGCAGGTGCTTTGTGATCCAACCTGAGTCTCTTCTGACACTACCCCCTACGCCTCCTCCATCATGGCTGTGATGGGCACAATTGCTTACCCATGATCACTCCCATCCCTCTTCTGTCTGGCAGAGCTCACCACCAATTAGAGAGATGGCAAGTACCAAACACTTACTTTCCCAGCTAAACTGAACCTGGAGCGTAGGCTGTGTGCCAGCCCCAGCCCACAGGGTGATACCCATGGGAGCCTGGAGTTAGGGATAGAGGTAGCTCTGATAAAGAGTTTTCTCCTTATAATACAGAGAGGCAGACACAAAGTGGCCCTTCATCTTCTTTCTTGCTTTGGATGATGCAGTAGCAGTACATGGTACCTGGAGTGGTTGTCGCTGTCTTGGAATCCTGTGGGACAAGTCCAAAGAACCACGGAGATGCTGTCTCACAGGCCAGATGTCACTGAACCAACTCAGCCAGCTCTGGAACTTCCCACATCTGGACTTGTTATGTAAGATGTAAGGAGAGTATGGAATAATCTATCTAATAACGAATGACCAAATAATCAACGTAAATACCTTCAGTTGTGCGCATCCTGACTGACACCACAGCTATTCTTTGATCAAACCAGGTCCTGCGGAACCAAGAGTCCCTCTGCTCAAGAAAGGGCATGAAGGCTGCAGAAAAGCTCAGGTCTCCCCCTGCTCACCCTGCACTGGCCCTATGCCTGCCTATTGTGAGCACCTCTGCTTCCACCGGACCACTGGACACTCCAGTAAAGGAGCCTCTCTGTCCTTTTCTAGGCTCCTCCAGGCAATGACTTCACTTTGTTCTCTGTGTTTTTTAACTTAGTAATTCAAGTTTGACCAAGTCTGGGTCTCCCTTGGGGACTTCAGCTTCCTCTAGGACATATTCTGCCTTCCTGACCAACAGGGCTTCTTGGACCACTTGAGGGACAGCCTTTCCCATTCTGCCTTAGTTCAGCATTGTCACCTGTCTTGACCCTGGTCTACAGGGTTGGAGGGGAGCCCTGCCACCTTTCACCCTCTCTGTGCCTGGAGGAACAAACTCTTTACTCCATTCAAACCAGTTCTCTTGCATGTGTCGGAAAATCTACTTTCTCTTCTATTTCCACCAGTTTCCTCCTCCATCTTGAATGCTGTTTTATATCAACATCTCCACCTACTGGAATCCTTCCCATCCTGGGAAACCTCACCCATGTTCCAGTCCCCACGAGGTAATTAACCCTTGTCCCTTCCAACCCAGAGCCCTCCTCCCTCTCGACCTGGTGGGAGTATGCATCATCCATTCCAGTCACTCGGTGCCTGTCACTCTGCCTTGTTCTGGGGTTGTGGACATGTGTTCACTACATGCTCCTGGGACACAGTTTATGTATCTTTTTAATCCTCTCCAGAGTACACGCCGCAGGGCACTCCAAGTCGACACACACTTTTGTGATTGGAGGTCCTCTCTCAGGACTTCTTGTTATGGGCGATAATAAATGTACTTTTATTTGGGTTTCTTCTTTCTTGTAGCCAAAAGCACCATAACAGATACATAAACCAATGAAGGCAACAGATGTGGGGGTGGGAAGAGGGTGTTCCTAGTTTATTTCAACTTGGGTGGTGTGTGAGGGGGAACAGATGAGCTCCAGGTGAGGTTGAGGGTGTGTGTGTGTATGTGGGTGTGTAAGAGCAGAAACCCAAAGGAATTTGTGAGTGTCTGTACAGTGGGATGCAGGGTGACCAGGGGTTTTACTTAGAAACCAGATTAAAAGGACCCCAAGGACCCCAATATAAATTAGTCAAATCTACATATATTTTTTAGCAACCAACATCTTTGGAGCAACCCAGGTAGGCCAGACTTGACTAATGCTACTCTTGTTTCCTGATATTTTGACTCACCTCCTCCAAACCAATGCTTCCTAACATGAAATTTGATTTTACTTTCAATAGATAAAGAAAATAGTTTTTATTCTCCATTTAGGTCAGAAGCAATTTTGGCAGCCATTCAGACAGTGCTCTGGGCACCAAGAATAACTAGAAGCTTATCTCTGTGAATGTCTGTTTTGAGGCTGTTTCATTCTCTAGTATTTTTCTTTGGATTTTCTTTTTTAAAAAATTTCAGTTTTCATTTATTTTTCATCATCTCTCTCTTCTTTGAAATCTGGCTACTGTTCCCTAACCAGGTGTTCTTTTGCTCCTCTCTGTGACGATGGTAACATTTCAATAATTCATCATGATGGGGGTGTGGTGTCAGGGTCCTTAGAGAGGCAGGAACGCAGTTCAGTGGAGGAAGCCTGGGACTCAAGTGTAGGAGGCCTGGATTTTTTTGTGCAGGTTTTTATCACTCACTAGCTGGATGACCTTGGGCAAATCATAACTTCTTGGAGTCTTCAGCCCCTTATCTCTAAGAAGAAGGATTTGACCAATGTGAGTTCTGGGCATTAATGTTCTATGACGTTTATAAAAACCAGCTTTAAATAAGAAGGGAGATTTGCAGTTATGTTTGAAAATATGGGTCTTTGGTGATAATTAACACTGGATTTAAAAGTCATTTTGTATTCTGCAACTCTGTGGCTACTTGAGCTTTATAAATGAGGCCTGGGATTTGGGACCGGCATTTCCCAGGTTGTCATCCATCAAATACTGGAAACTTTTCCAGATGGGAGCTGACAAGAAGGAAATAGGGAGATAGAACAGTAATACCCCTTGACTTGTGAACTTTTTTTTTTTCACTTTTTTAAAAAAATAACATGAATTTTATCCTATTAACAAAATTCTCAGTGTAAAGTACAGTGCTGTTAATGATGGGCACACTGGCCTACAGCAGGTCTCTGCGACTGTTTCATTTGGCATAATTGAGGCTTTGCACCATTGCCCTGCAACTCCGCATTCCCTCCTCCCAGCCACTGGCAACTATCCTTCCACTTTTTGCTTTCATGAGTTTGATGACTTTAGATAAAATACTGGGGTCATATAGTATCTATCCTCCCAAGATTGGCTAATCCCACTCAGCAAAATATCTTCCAGGTTAACCCATGTTGTGACCCATAAAGGACTTCCTCCCTGCCCCCCTTTTTTTTTTAACTTCTTCCTTTTTTCAGCCTGCATAATATTCCTTGACTTGTGCTCTGAACTAGAATTTTTCTGTGCTCGATACAAATAAAATTAAAACATACATCCTGTGACAACCCTCTTTGCTTCTCTTGCTGGTAATTCATGGTGCCTTTACCAAGGCAAAAACTCTTGGGGAAGATTGACCTAGTGCCCACTCACACCTAGGGATGGTTCTCTGCCTTTTGATGTGTTCCCAATGTTGCTTGATTATTCCTTTATTATTATTATTATTGTTATTATTATTATGGATTTTTTCATGCTGGGGATCAAATCCAGGGCCTACTACATGCTAGGCAAGTGTACTACCAGTAAGTTACATATCCAGCCTCAGCCCCTGTTAAAAAATAATTTTTTGGGGGTTGGGGGAATTGGAATTTGTGATCCTCCTGCCTCACCCTCCTGACTATTGGGGATTACAGGTGTGCATCACTGCCCCTGACTCTTTATTAATTTTATTCGAAGTCAGTTTTGTACAAAGCAGAAGTCTCTGTCTGCAAATGTGACCTTTTTTGGTTGAAGGATTATACTATTTTGGGATAATCTTAGACTCTTGTTTTGATTCTAACCAGTTTGGGTCAGTTTTTCCCACTATGGTTCTCAGTTTCCTCATCTGTAAAATGGAGGGAACAGAACAGTCAGGTGATTCTCAGTGAGGGAATTTTGCCCTTTGTCAAACATTTGGCAATGCCTGAGCACATTATCGATGGTCATAGCTGGGGAGGGTGCTTCTGGCAGGTAGTGGGGGACAGCCCAGTTATGCTTCTAAATAGCCTACAAGGCAAAGGACATCCCCCAGCACCCACAAGGAATGTTAACAGTTCTGAGGTTGAGAATCCTGAACTTGTTCTCCACCATCTGTAAAATGCCTTCTTTCCATCTATATCTTCAGTTGCCCCTTCATTCTCTCAAAGGTTTGACAGAGTCCAAGATAAAACTGTAAAGAGTTTAATGTGTTCCTTCTCCTTCCTTGGCTTGTCCTTCCCAAGCTTTCACACTCTTTCCCTGTCTCATCATCTTCTGGGGCACATTTAAGAGATATATACATTTTAAGAGGGTTTAATCCTGAGTGGCATCAGGCTGGTGTGAAGGAGAAGGATGTTCAGTTGATGTGGGCTGCTGCCTCCAGATCATGTCCATCTCAGGCTCTGCGTCCATGTGTGCCCTGCAGGAAAGCGGGTAGTTGTTCCTGTTTGTTATTCAAATAATGTTTGTTTTTCAATTTTAGTTTTTTGCTGCTGTAAGATTTTGTTTCTTATGCTTCCCTACCCCAGAAGTCTCTGTTTTGTTCAAAAATCCAATGAGTGAAGGTAAAAATAACAAGCACACCTTTCAGTGTAGCTTTTAATTCCAGAGGAAAGAAAGCACACCATTCCTAATATATATCCTGCCTTTAAAACCTACCTTTAATGATTTATTTCTGGCAAGTCTTCTATGCTGGAAATATATCAAGTATCCAAACATAAAAGCCAGAACATAAGAATTGTCTTAGAAACTTCCCCCTTGCTCGCCTCTCAGATCTGATCCATCTGTAAGTTTTGCCCAAATCCTCCAAATCCATCCATTATGGTTTGGATGTGGTATCCCCCAAAAGCTCACATGTGAGAGAGTGCAGGAAGGTTCAGAGGAGAAATGATTGGGTGTGCAAGTCTTAACCCAATCAGTGAATTAATCCCCTAGTCGGGATTAACTGAGTGGCAGTGTGTGGCTGGAGGAGGTGGGAATTGGGGTGTGGCTCGGGGGTATATATTTGTATCTGGTGAGTGGAGTCTCTCTGCTTTCTGATCATCACGTGAGTCGCTTCCCTGCCACACTCTTCCTCCTTGAGCCCTGAGGAAAGGTGCTGGCCTTCTATGGACTGAGGCCTCTGAAACTGTGAGCCCCCAAATAAACATTTCCTCCTCTATAATTGTTCTGGTTGGTTCTTTTAGGCACAGCAGCAAAAATACCGACTAAAATATCATCCTTTAACCTCAGCTCCGTCAGTAAACACAGTGCCTGTTCCTATCACATCCTGGCCCCAGTGATCTACCCTTAACTATTCTAAACCTCTCTCTACCATGGTCCTGTCCAGATGGGTCTTCACACTGAATCAAGAGTCACCATCTCAAAACACCAGTTAGATCACCCTGTGGTAAAATCCTTCCATGACTTTTTACTGTGCTGAGGATAAAGTCAGAACACATTTATGTTATCTCAGATGGGCCTCCTGCCTCCATCTCCTCCACCTACTTCTCCAAACGCAGCTCCTCCTATTTTTCCTCTTTTTTCCTTTTCTAAGGACAGTAGCCATCTCTCAGTCCCCGGAGCCCTCTGTGCTCTTTCCTACCACAGTGTCTTAGCACACACTTTTTCTATGATCTGGAAACTTCTTTCCATCTGTATTCCCACCTCCTTGTCTTAGACTGGATCCTCAGAAGGCTTCTGAACTCGGGACATACCCAGAAAGGAGTGGGGGGGACAGAGATGTTCAGGGAAGGAAAGGAACTATCTAGGGAGCAGTAATGAGCAGCCCCCTGGTGAGGGCAGGTGAGGCTCAGTCTCATGGGGGGACTTCTGGAAGATGATGGAGAACATGCCCCAGAACTGTGCAACCCGAGGGGTGAGGAGGCCGAGGCATTTATACACCAATTCCTACTGACTATTGGTTGGGGGATGCTTCTGGGACGGTCAACTTCCTCACACTCCCGTCCTGTCCTGTGCATGGGCTGAGACCACCCCTATGGCCAGAAAAAGCACTTGGGCAGAAAGTCATGGTGTCTGCAGTGAGAAGCCACCCTCTGCCCAGGAATGTGGTGACAGGAGATGTGGTAGTGTCTGTGACACCACGTCCCTCTTCTTCCTCTAGTAAATTCCCATTCATTTTTGGATCTCAGAACAAACATCAGTCTTTCAAGACCTTCCCGAGGTGGCCATATGCCCTTGTTATCAGTATTCCTGGCACCGCTGTCCTTTAATTGTAGCATCTGCCCCAGTGTGGTCCCTTCATTAATCTTCGTCTCTATTGGACTGTGACTGGCATGAGGCAGGGACTGTGTCTCTTCTTCCCTCCTTGTCTTCCCTGCCACTGCAGTGGCCAGCTTAGGTTTGGAGGAATATAGGATAGATGTTCTTTAAGTATACTTTCCCCCTAATGGAACATATAGTTTTTCTCCTATTTGGAACATTTTAAGCAGATCTAACAATCCCCACCTTTGTTTGGATTATGATCTTGGTGAAATCTATTCTATTTTTACTAGAATTAGAACTTTGTCTTAAGTCATAAGAAAAATCATAAAGGTTTTTTTAAAAAGCCCCCAACATGTGGGAGGCATTGGGTATAGAGCCATTGACTGCAAGCCTGTATTATCCTACCATGGCTCAGACCTGTCTGAAACCATGTAGGTACAAAACGTACCATGGCGTTGCTATGGTGAGAAGGAGCAAGATTTCTAGGGATGGGTAATGAATGAAAGCAGGTGTCCTAGGCACTCTGTGTTCTCTGCTGTGATTCAGGGGAAACCAACCACGACAGCTTTGCGGTGTATCCTGTCTCTTTTAGACAGAAGCTTCTGTTATTTTGGTAGA
>JAJEJO010000924.1:51253-114915 GCA_020662805.1 Glaucomys volans
TGATGGGTTCCATTCTCCCCCATTCTTCCTCTTTTATTCCCTAATTTCCTCCCCAACATCTCTGATTCTCTCTGTTTTCTACATTTTCTCCTTCTGTAGGTAGGTTATTTTATTTTATTATTTTATTTTATTTTTTTTGGAACCAGGGATTGAACTCAGGGACCCTTGACCACTGAGCCACATCCCCAGCCCTATTTTGTATTTTATTTAGAGACAGGGTCTCACTGAGTTGCTTAGGGCCTCGCTAAGTTGCTGAGGCTGGCTTTGAACTCGCGATCCTCCTGACTCAGCCTCCCAAGTCGCTTGGATTACAGGTACGCGCCACCACGCCCGGCTAGGTAGGTTATTTTAATGCAGAAGAAAAGATAACCACTGGCATCCCTGGGATGTGTAATTCAGGAACCTGAGTAGCAGAAGACAGTATCCTTCTCCCAGAATCCAAACATGGGGGGGGGGGTCGATTTTCCCTGGCTTGAGTCATCTGCCTATTCCGTGGACCAGTCCCTGGAGTAAGTGACAGGAAATAACATGGTTACCCAGGCTGGCTGATATGCCACCCCTGTGGTTGTAGTGGAGAGTGGTGTCCTAGGAATGGCAGCCTACCAGAACCACATGGAAGGAAGAAAGAAGGCTGCTGCTGCCAGAACCAGGAGAGAATGCTTGGCATAAGAAAGCAACAGGTATCCCCCCCAAAAGGGAACCTATTTGGTTTTTAATTTATTAATTCATTCAGATACTTGCTCATTTCATTTCCTGTTATAATCAAATACTTTCAGATATAGAAATAAAAGATAGCTCCCCCCCACAAGTAATTCAATGAAGTGGAAGAGATAGACAAAGAAATGATTATAAAATGAATCAGCTTTCACAGCCTGACATTATTAAAGAAACCCAGCTGCAGAACTTTTTTTTTTTTGGAACTGGGGATTGAACCCAGGGGCACTCCACCACTGAGCCACATCCCCAGCCCTATTTTGTATTTTATTTAGAGACAGGGTCTCGCTGAGTTGCTTAGGGCCTCGCTAAGTTGCTGAGGCTGGCTTTGAACTCTCGATCCTCCTGCCTCAGCCTCCCAAGTGCTGGGATTATAGGCGTGTGCCACAGCACCTGGCCAGCTGCAGAACTTTTAAAAATAGAATTCTTTATAGAGATTTCTGAAGGAACTGGGAACCACCATGAAAATGGGAATCAACCTCTTCACTTCTGATTCCAGCCATGACAATACTCATTAGTTTCCCTTCTGCCCCTCTGGTGAATTAGGGAGATGAGGGGGAAGCTCAAAGAGACATTAAACATCTACCTCATCCTTTGGGTGAAGGGAGGCTGTGGAAATTCCAAGGATTCTCTGGTTAAGAAAAAGCTCTTCATCAATTCCCATGTCCTGGACTGCGGGAATCAACTCCTCTCCAGAGCTGCAAGAGATCAACGCCTTCCTGATTTGCTGATGATTTCTTAGCAAAACTTGACTATATGCTAAGCTTGTCAACAACCAAGTATTTATCCAACTGGAATTGTTTGATCAATTTTACTTCTTTAATGGTATTTTAAATTAAGCAACTTCCTGTGGCATTTCAGTGGCCCTCGCCAATGTTTCATGGAGGCACTATTTTCTGAAACTCAATATTCCATTTGCAATTTCCCCAGCTCCCACCTTGGGTTAAAAGACAATGGAGAATATGTTTCATAAAAACAATAACCAAAGGTAGTCACTGCTGTTACTTCATTTCTCATTAAAAAACAAGTGATTTAAGGTGAAGTTGGTCAAAATACCTTGTTCTAGCAATAAAAGAGTACACTTTTTAAAGGTCTATCCATCCCTTAAGTATTTACCATTGCCCAGACCGAACACGGGTTTTCCCATTTTTCAAACATCTGATGCTATTGCTTTCCACATTCTAGGTCTGAGAACTTTCCCAGTAGGGAGACTATGGGCCATAACTCACACATGTCTAGGACTTCTTGGTGGACATGAGGCTTGCATTCCTTTGGCCCATGTTATAGGCCTCTTAGTAATATAACATACACTCTAATATGAAGTAGTCATACCGGTCATCTTCAGCCTCCTAAAGTTCATCAGTCATCAGAGTGGTTTTGAGGGAAGTCAGTGGCAGGAAGAGAAACTACCTAAATCTAAGAGGAACAAATCTCATTATTGACCTAGTCAAAAAAGGCTAGCTTAGATAAGCAAATTGCATGATTTCACCAAATCTCTAGTTTAAGTGATAGCAAATCTGTTAAAAGTCATAGGGAGTGTCCTTTGATATCATCTAATTTCAGCTTCCACTTTGAATAGCAGGGGAGTGATGAAATGATTTAATCAAAAGGCTAAGGAAGAGCCAAGGCTATTGTATACCCTTCTGATACTTCTTGATATCAGCTACAGGTAACAGAAGAGTCTAGTGACTACTTCCTTAAAGAAAAAGATTCATTATCTTACCTAGTAGGACTGGAGGTAGTGTTTGTTAATTTAGGATCTCAGTCATGTTATCAGTGATCAGACTCTTCCATTATTCTATGCTTCTCCTCTGGCCTGCTCCAAGGGTTGGAGTTTGACCCCTGCTTTCCCTCTCATGACTGCAAGATGGCTTTAAGCATCATTTCTATACACCTCATCTGTCAAAGACTAGCAGAGAAATCCCCATTTCTTGGGCTGGGGATATAGCTCAGTTGGTAGAGTGCTTGCCTTGCAAGCACAAGGCTCTGGGTTCAATCCCCAGCACCACAGAAAAAAAAAAAAAAAAAAAAAAAAAAAAAAAAAAAAAAATGAAATCCCCATTTCTTGAGACAGTGTCTTTAAAGAGTAAGGATAGCTTCCCGAGAATCTTCCTAAAGATTTCATCTCATATCTCGTTGGATGGAACTGCAGCGGTGCACAGCAGGGTGAATGAATTTCCTGTGACAGGCTTAGACCAAAGTTCTGCAGGCACCTGGAGATCCCAGGACCTTCTTAGGCGCTCTTCAAGGTTAAAAAAAATATATGCTTTTGCTTTTCTACCATGTTGTCTTTTCCAGTGCTGGTGGTGCAAAATCAATGATGGGATAAAATTGGTACTTTATCACGAATCAAAATAGTGGCATCAAACTATATCAGTTTTGGAAAAAAGTCAATTTCACCTATGAATTCCTTAATGAAGTGGTAAAAATTCTAAATTTTATTAAATGGCAACCTCTGAACACCCATATTTTAAATATGTTACATAAAGTATTTCTGACGATTCTATCAAGAAAAGTCCTGTTGTAATTGTTTGAATTGCAAGCCAAACTAATCATTTTTTTTTGTTTTTATTTATAGAACACCATTTTTACTTGTAGAACAATTGTCAGACAAATAATGTCTATTAACATGTAGGTATTTGGCAGACATTATCTTGAACAAATTGAGTTTGTCACTTTGAGAAAAACAACCAAGCAACAAAATGAAAAGATAACCTACAGAAGGAGGAAAAAATTGGGAAAATATTTGCAAACCATATCTAATAAGATATATACTGATATATATCTCCATATATATATCTATACACACACACTCACATATATCTCCAATAATTTTAAAGAATTCAATAACAAGAAAACAACTCAATAACAAGAAAACAAATAATCTGACTGCAAGAAATGGGCAAAGGGGGCTGGGGCTGTGGCTTAGTGGGAGAGTGCTTGCCTCGCAGGTGTGAGGCACTGGGTTTCCATCCTCGGCACCGCATAAAAATAAATACACACACACAAAAAGATATTGTGTCCATTTACAACCAAAAAAATATTTTTTAAAAAAAGATCATGGACCTCTGGACTCTCCTGATGCTACATACCCTTAGCTCTCTGTGCCCCACCTAACAACCATAAAAAAAATCTAGACCATCTAACTAACTCCAGCAGGTAGTAAGGCAAGGCTGCAAACTGATCCCACAAATGGACTCTGGCACTCCACTGGTCCATCTCAACTAGGTAGGGTGAGGGTTTTGTGAATCCCCAGTAGGCAGAGACGCAGTCCACTGTCAGCCTGAAGTAGCTATAAGAAGATCGAGACCTCCAGCCTCTCAGGCACCCAACGAATTTTGGGATCATATCTCTCAAGGGGAAATGTTGGGTAGGAGTTCAGGGATGCCAAGATGGTGAGGCAGTTACAAGAAAATGCTGTGGAAGGACCAGATAGGGAGATACGCCATGACATCCGTCTTTCTAAGTCCCATTACCATGACGACACCTGCCCATGAGAACTTATCATCCTTGATAACTCCCACCGCAGGGTCGTATTCTAAAATAACTAATGGGATGAAGTGGACAGTATTCTAATCAGGCATCATAAAGTAACCCACGGGAGCAAATGGGGTAAGGTCTTCAGTCAGGTCTGTAGAGGGAACAGATCGCCTTACACCTCGGCATACAAGATGTGGATTTCCAGACTCTGAGCCCTTGAGCATCTCTCTCTTGCTTGGCCCACTCTGCTCTACCTCACAGGGTGCTACCTTTGCCTTCACCTTCAATAAATCTGTACATTGCTTGTTTAAGAAAGACCTAAATAAACTTTTCTTCAAAAAAAAAAATCATCAGAATGGCCAACATATGGAAGTATGTTCAATATCACTAGTCATTAGGGAAGTTCAAATAAAAACCACTAGGGGATATCCCCTCAGACTTATTAGGATAGTTATTACAAAAGGCAAGAGATAACAAGTGTTGGCAAGGGTTTAGAGAAAAGGGTACCCTTGTATCCTCTTGGTGGGAATGTCAATCGTGGAAAGTAGTATGAGGTTCCTAAGGAAGTTAAAAATAGAGTTACTATATGACCCAGCAATCCCTCTTCTGGGTATACTGTACAGCCAAAGGAAATGAAATGAGCATCTCATGCTGGGATCTGCATTCCCATGTCCATTGCAGTATCATTCACAACAACCAGGTTATGGGAACAACCTAAGTGTCCATTGATGGAATGAATGCGGAAAGCAACTATTATTTAGCTTTTAAAAAGGAGGGGATCCTGCCATTTGCCACAACATGGATGAGTCTGGAGGACATTACGCTAAGTGAAATTAACCAAACACAAAAATACGACTTGATTTTACCTATACACGAAATCTAAAAATAAAGTCAAATATGCAGAAAGCATAAAAAGGGGTTACCAAGGATCTAAAGGGGGTCTAGGAAATGGGGAGAGATGTAGGTCAAAGGATACAAAGTAGCAGATGTGTATGATGAACCAGTCTAAAGATCTAATGTTCAATGCGAGGACTATAGTTAATAATAGTGTACTGTTGTCACCATTTCTGCTAAATGAGTAGATTACAGTCACTCTTGCCACAGGAAGGATAAAAGGGTGACGCGTTAGTCAGCTCTCTATCACTATAACAAATACCCGAGTGGGTTAGTCAGCTTTGTGTGGCTGTGACCAAAATACCTGATGAGAATAACTTAAAGGAGGGAAAGTTTATTTTGGTGCATGGTTCAGAGGTTTAGTCCATGGTGGGCCGACTCCCTTCCTCTGGACCCAAAGTGAGGCAGCACATCATGGCGGAAGGGCATAGTGGAGGAGCATTGCTCCATTCATGGCAGTCAGGAAGCAGAGAGGGAGAAGGAGGACGAGGCTGCAGTGAACATGCAGTGAACATGCCTTCCAGGGCATGCCCCCAGGGACCCACCTGCTTCAGGTATGTCCCACCTGCCTGTGGTTATCACCTAGTCAGTCAATTCAAACTAGCATGGGCAGATTAGGTTGCAGCTCTCACAACCCAATCATTTCACTTCTGAACATTTTTGTGCTAACACAGGTACTTTAGGTGGACACCTCATATCCAAACCATAACCTTGGCTCATGGTTTGAGAGGTCCCACCCCATAATGAGGTGGACCCATTGCTTTTAGGCCTTTGGAAGGTGCTGGTTGGCAATGGCAGGAAGCACTTGGTGCAGCCAAATTGTTTACCTCATGGCTGGAAAGGGAATGGAGAGGACAAAGAGAGGAGAGTCCCACAACCCCCTTGAGGGTCTTCCCCCAGTGATCTAAGAGCCTCCCATTAGGGCCCCATCTCTGAAAGTTTCCTCCACTACCAGTAGCAACAAACTGGGGATTTTTAGGTTATATGTCATGTCCAAACTTCAGGGAGTAACTGTGAGATGATGGATAAGTTAATTTGTTTCACTGTAGTAGCCTTTTACTACATACAGTGGATGCATCTCATAACATCATATTGTATGCTTTATATACAATAAAGTTTATAATTTTACCAATGTGATCCTACAATATGTATAATCAGAAAAATGAGAGATTACACTCCATTTATGTATGATCTATCAAAATGTATAAATGCATTCTACTGTCATGAACAACAACAACAACAACAAACAAATAACAAATAAAAAATTTAAAAACAAAAAACAAAACTCACCCCAAAAACAACATCTATTGTCATTGATAAAAGTAAGAGTTCTAAGCAACAATCAGAATTTCAAAATTCTATAGCTACCACTGTGTTCCTGGTAACTTCTCAAACCTTGAAGACTTATGGTTAGAATGGGAGTGATGTAAATGTGTGTATATGTGTGTGTGTGTGGTGTTGTCTAATGGAACATGTCAGCACGAGAAGATCTGCATAGATTAATGAACCGTTGTCTCAAGTGACCAAAGCATGTTACAAAATCATGTGTGCATAAAAGATCTATTCAAAGTGCAAGATAGATCAGTGGATATTAATTAATGTAACTTAACATATGAAAAGTTGAGTGATTGGGTTTCAGGTTCAGTATGAAAACTTACCTTTAAGAATATATCACTTGTCGCTCTTTTGCTCTCTGCCTCACTCAGAGGGAAGGTCAGAGAAGCCACTGGCAACAACCAGAAAGAAACCAGAAACCAGTCATGTTGGCTGCTTGACCTATGACCTTCAACCTCTGCAAGTGTGAGAAAATAATTCTGTTGTTTTAGTGTCACCACCTGCAAAGAATATATGTCATATTTAGTTTTCATGTAGTATCAGAGGAGAATACCCACAATGATTGGGAAAAGGTATTAAAGTCTCCGTGTAACTGTGTGAAGCTGTATTTTCCTCGTTTTTAAAAACAAAAACAATATATTGCACCAGACTTAGAGAAGAAACAGAAATATGAATCTAATTGTCTTAAGGAAGACATGAAATTGCAAAAATTGTAAAACAACATTTATTAAAAAAGTCTTTCTTCTCACTGCATATTTTCTTGGAAAATCAGTTATTTTTCATATAATCTATTAGCATATAATAATTTATTACTGTTATTTATTTATTTATTTATTTATTTTGGTACCAGAGATTGAACCCAGGGGCACTCCACCACTGAGCTGCATCCCCAGCCCTTTTTTGAATTTTATTTAGAGACAGGGTCTCACTGAGTTACTTAGGGCCTCGCTAAGTTGCTGAGGCTGGCTTTGAACTTGCGATCTTCCTGCCTCAGCCTCCCATGTGCTGGGATTACAGGCGTGTGCCACCGCGCCTGGCTATTACTGTTATTACAAGTGAGTTAATAAATGCTGAAGAGCTGGGAGAGAAGCCTAGCATGTACAAGGCTCTGGGTCAATCCCCAGCACCACAAGAATAAAAAGTTTAAGATTTCTTATGATTTAGATTTTTGATAGGATAAATCTCAAAAGGTATAAACACAAGCACTTTGGGGTCCTCAATAATTTTTAGGACTTTAAAGGGATGCTGAGACAGCTCAAGAGTTTGAGAATTGTTGGTGTAGGCTAATCAAAGATCAACTCCTGGGGCAGGTATTGGACCCAGGCTTCCCCTGAAGCACATGGGTTGTCAATAGCTGGACAAAATTGGGCTTCTCTGAGGGAGGGAGAAGAGAAAACTTCTGGGCTCCTCTGGGGGCCATCCTACCTTCTAGAAGCCTGAGGTGGTATAGAGTTATTTTCCCCAAATTAACTAAGTTTGTTTTGTGCTTTTTCAGAGAATTTAAATGAGAATGTTCTCAATCATAATTAGAGGAATGCAAACGAAATAAACAATTGTGGTCTTTTAAAGAGTCCATCAGATTGGTAAAAATGTAAAAGCCGGATGAATCCAATGTTGAAGATGTAGAAAAAACAGGTAGGAGTGTAAACTGATGCAGGTGGCCTTTATTAGCTCTGGGAAGTGGGGATACCAAGTTAGGTGATATTTATCAAAATTTAAAATATTCATTCCTTTTGACCTAGTATTTAACCGTTAGAAGTTTATCTTACACATAGATCCCTAAAGTTCATTAAATGCTTATTATAGTCTCGTTTATAGTCTGGCAAAAAAAAGCTTAAACAACGTAGATGTCTATCAATAAGATATTGATTGATTTAATATGTAACATTCATACAATAAAGGACCAGGTTACTGAAACAAACTATTTAGATATGCATGTGTCATTATTGAAAGATCTCAAAAACATTTTATTGGAAGTATAAAAGTGATTTTCATAATGGGGTAGATTGATCACTGCTTTAGTTATCTGTCGCTATGTAGAAATCGTCCCAAACTTAGTGGATTCATACTATGACAATCATTCATTTGTCCTATCAACTCTACAAGCTGGGATGGGGCTTGGCAGGGAAAGCGTGTCGCTGCTACAACCTCTGGGATGGCCTAAAGGTTGAGGGTGACCTGATGTTTGGAGCTAGAAGCACCAGAAGGCTTTCTGGTTCCCGTGTCTGGCACATTGATGTTGATGTGACCTCCTCAGAGCTCGATGGCTAGGTTCCATGACCAAGCACCTCAAGACACAGGAGGTGGAAGCTGCCAGTTTCTTGTCCTGGCCAAGAACTTGGCACAGCATCACCTCTATCATACTCTAATTGAACCTGAGTTGAAGGTTCAAGGGAAGGAGATTTGCACTCTGCCTCGTGATAGAATGAGTGTCAAAGAGTTTAGGGCTCATGTCTTAAAATCTCCAAGATTCCATTTGTGTAAAAATTTAAAAGCATATACATGTAAATGCAAATACGTGATAGATTTTTTTTTCAAAGAGGATACATAAAAACTGTTAAAATGACTATATTTTGGGAGAGGAAATATGGACTGAGGATAGAATGAGTAGGAAAAGAAGATCTTAATTTCTGATTTCATACCTTTTCTCTGTTTTATATACACAGCAATTTTGAGAGGTCATTAAACTTTTCAACCTTCCTCATATCCAGATGAAAATCAGAATCCAAGTGTCAACATCCAGTTCAGTGTTTTTCTCCACTTACTGTGTCCTTAAGGCTTGGAATTGGGTCGGTCAACTTGGAGGGGCAGATTTTTGTTTTCCTTTTTTGTGCTGTTGGGGATTGAACCCATGGTCTTACACATGCTAGGTAAGTGCCTGTTGAGGTTAATTGGTGGCCTGTACTGGGAGAGTAATAAAGAGGCAAGCACCCAGGATGGTGAAGAGCAACTCTAAGTCACTCAAACAGAGCGCCTTTTGTCCTGAGGAGTTTGCTTGAATCGAAGGACTTTCGCTCCTCTGTATGTTGATTGACCTGAAATCCCTACAAGTGCTCTCCCATGGAGCTGTTCCCTAACCCTTTTTATTGTTATAATTTCTATTTTGAGATAGGGCCTTGAACTTGGCAGTCCTTCTGCCTCAGTCACTTGAATAACTGGGATTACAGGTGTGCACCACCATGCCTGGTAAGGGGAAGATTTTGAATGGGTTGTCCTTGCGGGTGTTGAGAAGAAGTCTAGGCTGAGTGCATGAGGCTACATCCAGAATCATGTGTTGATCACCATAACTGTCCAGGGACTGAGCACGTTGCATAAAATCAAATTTTGCTGATAAAGGAATGTCCAAGTCCCCTGCTACTCAAAATCTACCCCATCCTTCCACCTTCAACCACAGATAGGATAAAGTGGAAACTTGCCTCTAGTGCTTATCTCCTTCCCCTATAGGAAAAGAGGAACTCTAACATCTATGTTTTGTGTCAAACACTGGATTAAATGCTTTGCATAGAGGATTTCATTTGCTTTCTTTAATAACTCTGTGATATTGGGACCACGTTTGCTTAGTGTCCTCATCCTGCAGACGAAGAGAGCAGGGCACACAGAAGTGAAATAGCTTCTCATGGCCAAAAAGAGGAAGAGCATGGCCTTGTGCTGAAGCAGTCTGACGTCAGCGCCCACCCTGTCAATCCCTTTGCTGCTCTATCGCCAAACCTCTTCCACTATCTTCAAGGCCCTCAGTTGCCAACCTTGGGTACCATGAGTGTGAAGACCCAGAGATGGGAAGAAATATGCTGTGTTTGAGGGACAGCCATGATCCCATCAAACTAGAATGGAGCCAACAAAGCTTATTTTAACACAGAAGTAAGTAGGAGGAAGGACAAATTTGGCCTTGTTGACCAGAGTCAGGACTTTGGAATTTGGTTCGTGCTGGGTGGAAGGTCCTAAGAGGGCTGAAAGTGGAAGAGTATTCAGATTTGAAGTTTGTCTTAAAAAATTCCCCTGGCTTTAGGGAGAAGAATAGGAACAAGAACAAGAAGAAACCCCTGAGCTTTTGCTAGCCCACAGTGGGCTGGGCTATCCCTTGTTCTTGGTCCCTTTGCCACTTCACTGTCTACCCAGGGAACACCTGCCATCTTCTAAGACACAGTCATGACCTCCAGTGCGAGGCCTTTTCTGATTCATCACCCCTAAGATAATTGTCCAGTACCCCTTTGTGCCCACCTTGGAATCTACCTTGAAGGTTTTATTTTGTTTTATACTGTGTATGATACAAAAATATATTTGGTCTTTGTGTCTGGCACAGAACTCTTAAAACTCTTAGAATTTTCTGAGTCATAGAAATGTCTTTTGTTACTCATCACAGAATCTTTTCCATCACACCTGAGTTCATGCTCCTGAGGGAACTTAGGCGGGGCCCTAACTCCAGAATGAGGCTGGTTACTAAAAGACCAAGTGATTAAAGGGTTGGAACTTTCAGCCCTACGCTTGATTTTTGGGAAGGGAAGCAGAGACTAGGTGAGGATTGAACTCCATTAAAACTGATGAACAATCCAGAGAACTTTGGGGTGGTGAAACATCAAGGTGCTGGGAGGGTGGTGTGCTAGGAGAGGGCACGGAAGATCTTGTGCATGTTTTCCATTTGGCTGATCCTGAGTTGTACCCTTCACAATAAACCAGTAAATGAAGTGCTTCACTGAGTTCTGTGAGCCATTCCAGCAAATTATTGAACTTGAGGAGAGAGTTGCAGGAACCCCCTACTTGATAACTAAATATGGGCGACCTGGGGACTCAAGACTTGCAACCAGATCTGAAGTAGGAGCAGTCTTATGGGACTGAGCCCTTCAACCTCTGGAGTCTGATGCTGTTTCCAGGTGGTAGTGCCAGAACTGAATTGAAGTGTAGGATACCTGGTTGGTGTTGGAGAATTGGTTGTGGGTAAGGGAAATTCTTGCCTTTGGTGACAGAAGTGTTGCTAAGGGAAAAACAACCCTTGCAACTGCTGAACTGTTTTTGTTTCTGCTTCCCTCTTAATAGTCATGAACTTCTATAAAGAACTTAAAAAAGGAGCACACCATGCTATCTCAGAACTGTCTGGTATATTGTGCATATGAAATACTTCCTGGTAACTAAAAGAGCTAACTCATTAATATCTGGAATACAATTGGGTCATCCTTCCTTATACTATCTTTATGCCCCCATCCTTCCATGTGTTGACCACTGTGATTACATTCCTTGTTCTTTTAGGACACATACTTTTGAAATTTGGGAATATCAATTTCCTAGTTTGTATAAGCTTCAGCTTATGATATGGTCCAAAACTTTTTACTTAAGGTATGTATTTATTTATACTGTGGCATGCTTTTATCCTTTCAGTGAATAATGGGGTTAACTCCTTAATTAAATTCACATTCTTTTTCTTTTTCTCCTCATATTCCCCAGCAGCTGGTCTTGGTATGGCTAAAATTTGTCTTTTTGGATCTAGATGGAGACCAGATGGGACTCTATTCATCCCCTGGCTTTTCTCAAAGTCAAAGCAATCCCATCTGGGTGTGAGCCCTTGAGCTACTGTTTGTCTTGCTGTATTCTTCGCTGGAGGCTGAGCCCTGAGTTTAGTGGCTTAGGCCACCGGCTTGTTCAGCAATTGTCAGGTTCCTTGGGGAAAAAGACCAGCAGCCTCTGGTGATTAGGAGGGAAAACATCCTCTACAACTTGGCCAGTGGTGGGATGTCACAGGGAAAGTAAAGCCCTGGAAAATTCTGCCAGATTTACACACATGACCAGTCTTAGGACGAGTTCCTGCCAGCCTAGGGGAGGCCTCTCTTGCATTTCCGGAAAGTGTTACTTCAGAGCTGATGTGCTATGATTGCTGAGGACTTGGAAGTTGAATCAGCCTCAGGGGCTCAGGTTGACTATCACCATCATCTTATCCACCTGGAATGGAAATTCTACATGAGGCTTTTGTTGGAGTCCCACAGTATGGGGACAGAGAATTTCTGTTTCTCCAAAGGTATTGATTAACCCCTGAGCTTGCCTAATCCTCACACTTTCTTCATGTGGACATGGAAGCGCCTGTGTGATTATTTTTAGTGAGGCGAAAAGTTCACAGATTTGCCATCTTGACTGTTTTCTAAGCATACAATTCTGTGGCATAAGTGCATTCACATTCTGGGTCATCACCCCCATCTGTCCCCGTAACTTTTCATTATCCCAAATAAAACTCTGTATTCATTAAACGGTCCCCCCTTACTCCTGGGTCCTGGGTAACTGCCATCCTTCTTTCCGTCTCTCTGAATCTGGCTATTCCAGGGAACTCATACAAGAGCAGTCAAACAGTATTTGTCTTTTTGTTTCTGGTTTATTTAACATAGTGTCTTCAAAGGGCCAGTTAATTTTTATAGCAATCACATTTCTTCAATACCATTTATTTCACTAGAACAAATGATTTCTAACATTCTTCATGCTATCTTACAAACCTATGGAGTAGATTTAAGGAATAATCAGTATTTGAAGGGCTCAGTCTTACCCTTTGGATTGTGGATTTTTGATTAGGACTTTTCATATAACTAACTTCCCTTTGCACATGATAATACTTCATACCATATTGTTTTAAAAAAGTAAATCACCTCACTGACACTACAGCACAACTGAAATTCAAAAGCTCCTGGCAGAGGTCAAGTAACCAGCGCCATAAGGAAGGGGCACCTCGAACCCAGAAGCAGGATCATGTTTTGGTTCTATGAGGCAGGGGTTTCAGGCCAGGGCTTCAGTACATCTAGAGCTTTTGCACAAAACTGTGGGTATGTTGCTGGGTAAGTGTTATGGTTTAGATGTAGTGCCCCCCAAAACTCAATGTGTGAGACAATGCAAGAAGGTTTGGAGGAGAAATGATTGGGTTATATCAACATAATCAGTGAATTAACCCTTGACTGGGATTAACTGAGTGGTAATTGGAGGCAGGTGGGGTGTGGCTGGAGGAAGTGGTTTATTGGGGGCGGGGACATGGGGTATCTATTTGTGTCTGGAGAGTGGACTCTCTCTGCTTCCTGATCATGTGAGCTGCTTCCCTCTGCCATTCTTCCTCCATGATGTTCTGCCTCCTGTGGAGACCTGAGGAATGGAGCTGGCCTTCTATGTACTGAGACCTCTGAGACCGTGAGCCCCCAAATAAACTTTTCTTCCTTTACAACAGTTCTGGTTGGGTCCTTGTAGCCAAAGGAGCGAAAAAAACTGACTAAAACTTTTAGTCAGATTTGTAGATTTGCAATCTCCTTTACAAAGGCACAAGCCACCGGAAATTCAGCTTCCTATATTACTTTGAACAGAATTAGACAAAAAAAAAAAAGAACAAATAGAAATAAGCAGTAAGAAGAGCCAGGTGTAGTGGTGTATGCCTGTAATCCCAGTGGCTTGGGAGGCCAAGGCAGCAGGATCGCAAGTTCAAAGCCAGCCTCAGCATGGGTAAGGCGTTAAACAACTCAGTGAGACCCTGTCTCTAAATAAAATACAAAATAGGGCTGGGGATGTGGCTCAGTTGACGAGCGCTCCTGAGTTCAATCCCCAATTCCAAAAAAAAAAAAAAAAAAAAAAAGTAAGAAGAATAGAAATCTAGTAAAATAGAAAAATTCTACTTCCTGTATCTGCTATAATGTTTTGGAGGAAATAGATGGAGAAAGGTCCAGAAATCCAGGTGAGGTCAGAATATGTGAAAGCTCAGGTTTATTGCTCCTGAATTCTGGTGCCACCCAGAACTGAGGACACTGATTGATGGTGGCTCCTCATGCCAGGTTGAGTTGTGCAGAATGGCTATGACCCTCCTTGCTCCCACCCTTTTGGTCTCCTGATACCACCTAATGACAGGTCTCGTGAGCTTTGATATCTGTCTTCATAAAGTGATATTAGGTAATTGTTCTCATTGTTACCTGGGACGTGTGTGTGTGTGTGTGTGTGTGTGTGTGTGTGTGTGTAGGTTAGGTGGTTCCTTAGCCTTAAGGAACTGGAGCCCAGGCTTTGTGATTTCTCTTATCAGAGCCAGTGATTTATATCAGACCTGCAGTCTTAAAGCTTCTCCTACCCAGTGGGGCAGCTGCACCAATACCTCCAGTGGGGGTGCTATTCGCTTTTATCTTCTGTGAGTAGCACCTTCTGGAGTCCAGCAGAGCAGCAGCCTCTTTAATGGGCAAGATAATCTTGGTACAAAAGTCATGGGGTCTTCTCTGACACCATTTCTCTCCTGGCCAAAATACTATTTCAGATATATGTTTAGCATGAGCTATGAAATAGATCAAAGAAAAATCAAGAATACAACTCTTGCCTCTGTTCCAAACTAGCAAGGTGAGTCTTGGTATTTTGCAAAGATTCTTATAGTAACTGGCTAATATGGGAACCCAGGGAGATAGATAACTCCAGGAAGCTTTCTGGGTTAAGAATTTCATTTTCTATGGTAGACTTTCCTCCTTAGACTTCTGAATGAGGTGCCAATATAGCAAGCTGACAAGCCATTCCTTCCTAGCTGGAATGTGCTTCTCATTCTGCCTGTTTAGTTTCTCTGCATTCTCAGAACCCCAGGTCAATCCCATCTCCTCTAGGAAGTCTTCCCTGATCACTTCTGCCCTCAGTCAGTGTTCCTTCTTCTGAATTTGGTACCATTGTCTGCACCTCACTCTTAGCCTTTACCTAATGCACTATTAGTTTTCTTTTTATTTCTATTTATTTTGAAATACCCGGTGCAGTTCTTGTTTCTGGTAGTTTTTACTGCTCTGCAGTCCTTTATCCTTGCTGAGACTGAGGCATCTGCAGAAGTGGTGAAGTTACATGAATATTCCCCAAGACCACTCTCACTGACACCAATTGCAAGTTCTGGGGATTCTGATAATTTGCTGGAAGACAGAACTCATTGCAAGCTGTTTTACTCCTGGTTATGGTTTAGTACAGGAAAAGTTACGAATGAAAATCAGTCAAGGGGAGAGACACATGGGGCTGAATCCAGGAAAATTTCAAGCATGGAACCTTGAGCCTCTCTCTTTCTCTGTCACAGATGTGTTGTTACTCCAGCAAATGTGTGTGATAACACGTGTGGAATAGTACCAACCAAGGGAGCTCATCTGAGCCTGGGTGTCCAGAGTTACTATTTTTAAATTTTTATTTTTGTGATACTGGGGATATAACCTGAGGCCTTGTATATGCTAGGCAAGTGCGCTGCCATTGAGCCACATCCCCAGCCCTGTTCTGAGTTTTTACTGGGGTTCTGTAGTTGACTGCCTATGTGGTTGACCTCAGGTTTCAGCTCCTCCAGAGGCCAAAATTGTATCTCATGACTCAAAGTCCCTATCATAAGTCACAAGGTTAGACTTTCTGGTGTTGTCCAAAGCCTCTTGATAAACAAGGACACTTATGTGCAGGACATTCCAAGGGCTGGGACATGAGCTCCTAGAAGCCAAGGGCCAAGGCTGAACTTCTCTTTGAGCAAAGTTGAACCCTTTACTGTACAGGAGGCCTGTCAAAATTCAGCTGAAGAGTAAAGACCAATTTCCATTTCTGACTTGGCAGGTAGAGTCTCAAATACATTTTAGAGACAACAGTTATGATCATCATTTGAAAGATTTTTATTTGCAGCCAAGTTCTTTGAAAGAAGTGAGATCTATGGAAACGAAAGCTGGAAGAGTTTATCCACATTAACAATAAAAGAGGGAACTGGGTAGGATGTGATATAAAGGTGTTTTCCTATCACACAGAGTCAACAGGCCCCTTCCTGAGCTGGGAGGAGGAGCTTGGGAGAGAGAGAGAGGAAAAAAAGAGGGGCTTTGGTTGGACTCACCTGTGGGGTTGAAATCAAGGGTTGAGGGCAGAAATTCCTTAAATGCATTTAAGGATCTGGTATAGAAGGTACACTTGCCCTTCCCCTGCCTGAAAATCTTGGAGGAGACCAACCCACAGCGTGACCCATACCAACAAACTGTGAAGATGAAGTGCACGTTAAATTTCCTGGGTTCTAAGTGAATCAAATCCCCATGCAACCATGATGTGTGTGAGACAATATGCACATCTGTTACTATGATGCATTATGTATAGACAAATAGAAGCCACATCAAGGTGCCAATGGGATTGGGTTCTTGGTGAGGTTCTTCTGGTTTGCAGATGGCTGCCTTCTTGCTGCATGCTCAAATGGCAGAAGGGGTTAGCTAGTTCTCTGGCCTCCCTTATGAGGCCCTGGCTTCCATTCATGAAGGCTCCAATTCCTTAATTATCTCCAAAGGCTCCACTTCCAAATGCCCTCACACAAGGATTAGTGGTTCAACATACGAATTTTGCAGGGACAAACTTCAGCCCACGGTAATCATTCTGTCCTCAGCTAAACAAGGCTCAGCAGTTCCTGAATGCACAGGGTCCCATCTCTCTGCGTTTACCTTGGTTGTTGTTTCTTCCTGGACTGCCCTTTCCATTCTCCAAAGGGTTTAAATTTCAGTTCCTCCATAAAGTCCTTCTCAATTTCCCAGACTGGAAGCGGGCTTCCTATGGCACATGGTCTTTACTTATGGTATAGGATTTATGAAATGCTGCTATTTGTCATTATCTATTATCTGAAATATAACTTATCTCCTGTATTTGATTGTCATTTTCCTGAAGGTGAGAACCATGTCTTTGCTTTTAAAATTTATGTGTCTGTAATAGCACAGGGCCTGGGCCCTGGTATTCAAATGTGTGCTGAGGTCTGCTGAATTGACTAGCAGGTTCAGATGCACAGGATAACTATAGATGTTATTTTGAGACTCAGTCCCCTAGTATCTGGTAATAAAGGGCAGAGGAGTGAGGAGGGATGATTTGGGATATTTAGTGGAAGCTGACGCTGAACTCTAAAGTGGAGAAGAGGAGAGGGAAAGAAGTTAACTACCAGGTGCAGTAGGACTTGCTGTGGGAGCCAATTGCCTTTGGGTGTGGTGGCTTCAAAGTCCTAGTGCTGGGGAATAATGCAGCTGGGCCTCTCACATGCCAGGCAAGCACTCTACCCCTGAGATACATTTCCACAAATCCCTGGTAATTTTAAAATTTCTTTCTTTCTTTTTGCAGTACTGGGGATTGAATTCAGGGCCACAAAGTTACATCTCTCAGACCCTTTTTTAAAATTTTACTTTGAGATGGGTTCTTGCTAAGTTACCCAGGCTGGTCTTGAACTTGCAATCCTCCTGCCTCAGCCTCCCGAGTAGCTGGTATTACATTATAGGTATGTGCTACCATGCACATCTTAGACAAGCTGCTTAGGAAATTCCCTGAGCAAATTTCCCTGTGCTGAGCATAGGTGAGATACTCAGTGGGAGCCTGATGGCAAGAATTGTCAGGACTTGTGTTGACACTGAAGCATGGCCCCAGAATATGGTGTGTGGCATGAGGATTATTTTGGGTTGAAGGAAATTTAGAAGAAACAGAACAAGGGAAACTCTTTGTGGCACTCCCACCTTTATTTGTATAAAAGCAGGACTTAAATTTGTAAAAGGATCTCTCCTCCCCTTCCTACCTGGCAGGACAGAAATTAATCATTGGAGACAACTCTAAACTCTTGTCAGGCCAGAGATAGCACCAAATAAACTGGTAACAAACCTTTGCAATAGTCCTTGTCTTCCATCTTGTCTTCCCCATAAATTTGCCTTCCCATAATTTGCTGCTCCTATAAACTCAAAGTCCTTTTCCTTTGTCTTGTCACTTCTCTAAAAATTTATTGTTCTTTGTTAAGATGTTACATAACACAAGCTCTAACCACACTTCTACTTGTTCATCCCTGGGAACTGCCAGGGATGCATGTGTCAATGAGCCTCTGCTTGTTCTTTTCTTGTTAATCTTTCTTTTGTTAGTCTAACTCACAATGCCCCAGCCAGAAACTCAAGGTGGGTAGAGGAAAATCACTTTAGGGAACAGCTCTCCCTATTGCTATGGGTCTGCAGGAAATTCAGAAGATGGCCTATTACAGAATTTCTGTCTTTCAAGCTGTTCTTACTAGAGGCTTGAGGAATATTACAAGCAATTTAGTACATATGTGAGTAAAATGTAGCTTATAAAAATTTTGCTTTTTATTCATCCAACAGATCCAGGGACATGTACATGATAGAGCAGCTCAAACTCACTTGCATTCTGATATGCCTCTTTCCTGGGAAGCGGCCAGTCTGCTAAGAATTATATTTAACCAACCACTTTAACTTTAAGGGAAGTTCCTCACTCACTTATAAAATGTTCCTCCAACTGCCAAGCCAGGAACAGAAAGCTGCCATTACTACTTGGGGTCTAGTCAAGATCTGGGTGGTACTGGAGAATGCCTCACAGGCCTCTGTCCTGGCAAAGCCTCCCTGACTGTGGCGTGCTGAGGGTAGGCTCTGAGGACGTGAGGTTGAGAAGGACCTTGTTAGAGAGGAGCCACGAGGAACACTGCGTGAGCTGCAGAGGGGACCAGGTCTCAAGGTCCTTTCCTCAGCTCTCTAGAAGCATCCCTGTGGCAGCCAAGGGCTGCTCTCACTGGTCCTCACTAGGCAGTGATCCTTGGAGGGGACACTTTGTAGTCTGTGAACTTGCATGGCCTGTTCCCCAGAAAGTTAAGAGAAAGAACTGAACACAGAAATCTGCATGAAGACCTGAGAGTCCTGGGGTCCCAGGAGAGAAGGTGAAAGTCCTAATCCTGTTCCCTCCTAGTCTGACTACTGTGGATGGGACTCTCCTCCTGGATGGTCTGGAAGCTGTGCTTTCTTTGTCTGACTCTGGGGGTAAAAGCAAGCCTTGCCTGTCCCACAGCAGAGCCACTTGGCACATCTCTAAGTGTCTTAAAAATGTTCCTTGTTTTCCTAACACCAGAGGAGCACCCTCTTTTTTTGCCCTGCAGCGGATGGAACTCAGGCCCTTGCACATGCCAGGCAACTGCTGTACCACTGGACTAAATCCCCAGCCCTGAGAGAATCCTGTTTCAAACTTGCAAAATGGTAACTTATTGAAAAATGTGTTTGCTGATGATTAGCAGATAGATCAAGCCCCAAGAGCAAACCACATCCAATCCAATCCAAGACTGACATTAGCTACCGACTCAGTCTCAGGCCTGTTTTCAATGTAGAAGAGTCGAGCTCTGTCTGGGCTGGACTCGGGGAAGAGACCTGCGAGACAACCTTCAGGGAGTTTGCATCTTGTACATTTCTAGCAGTTCCCTGTGCCTTGAAGTCATCTGAAAATGTCACTCCAACACCTTGTTTATCCAGAGGGCCACCTGGCACTTCAGCTAACTCAGCCATGGCTGAGAATGAAAATAACTAATTTTTCTGTTGGCTATCACATTTTTTTTTACAGGGCCTAGTATCATTCTGTCTCTCTGATTCTGTCTCTGTCTCTCTCTCCCTCCGCCCCCCTCACACACACACACACACACACATATCCCTGCATAGACACACACTTGCTCACTCACACACATACACCACACCCAGGCATATCTGCCAGAAAGATCCTCAGCTCGGGTATTAAACCAAACTGGCAATGTGACTGAGGGCACATTCACCTCTGCCAGCCTTGGTTTCTTAATTTGCAATAAAAGAATGCACGTATTTAGGATTTGCTATTGTTTGGATCTTGAATGTCCCACAAAGGCCCAAATATTAAAGTCTTGCTCCCCAGCCTGTGGTGCTATCGGGAGATGGTGGGACCTTAAAGTGGGAGGTCTAGTGGAAGGAAGCTTGGTCACTGAGGGTATGTCCTTGAAGTGGATATTGGGACCCCAACCCCTCCCTCCCTCCTTTTCTTTTTCTTTTTCTTTTTCTTTTCTTTTCTTTTCTTTTCTTTTCTTTTCTTTTCTTTTCTTTCTTTCTTTCTTTCTTTCTTTCTTTCTTTCTTCCTTCCTTCTTTCTTTTCTTTCTTTCTTTTCTCTTTTTCTTTCTGTAGCTTTGCTTTCTTGCTTCCTTGAGGCGAGCAGCACTCCTCCACCACATGCTCCTTCCATGATCACTGTGTTGCTACCGGCCCAAAACAATAGGCCAAGTGACCTTGAAAATCTGAAACTGTGAGTCAAAATAAAGCTTTTCCCTGTTCAGTTAATTATCTCAGGGATTTTGTCACATGATAGAAGGCAGGTGAACACAGGATTTTTTGCAAGGACCAAAAAGAAATGAGCCTACATATATGATGGGTGCATACTGAAAAAGAAAGTTTGTTCCTTTCCACCCTATCTTCCTCCAAAATCTATACCTATGGAGTATTATTTTTATTTGCCTTTTTTTTTTTTTTTTTTTTTTTTGCAGTGCTGAGGATTAAACCCAGGGCCTTAGAGCTTGGAAGGCAAGCACTCTACCAACTGAGCTATAGCCCCAGGCCTGGAGTATTATTTTTAAATGTATCTTAATTTTCCTATCAAGATTTACCACCTATGTTTAAAGCAGAGTCACCGTGCCCTCCTCTCTATTTAATGCTCACCTGGGAATTATCTTGGACTCTTTGACCCCTGACTCCCAGGTAAGTGCATATTCTCTGGTGATTGTGCAAACTCTACTGTGTTCCTTCTTGCATCACTACTATTCTTGAAGAGCAGCTGCTTCCAGGGTGATCAATGGGATTATGATAGTGAGTCATTAAAACCCTCCATTTTGAAAGCTGATAATTCTTTCTAGGTCTGTAAGTATGAGGTTCTAGGAAGAAAAGAGGTGAGAGTATGTCTCTTCTCCTTCACAAGTGGTTTGGGACCTGTTGGGTTCCCTCCCATCTCCTCTGAATCAGCAAGGATGCTTTCAGCTGGTGTCATAGAAAAAACAACTAGAAGCGATGAAAACTTAAGAACCTTTGTTATCTGACTTTGAGTTTGTGTGGATGTAGGTAGATTCACGTTTGGTGCAATGACTCTACCATGTCGTCAAGACCCAGATGCATCCTGTTTGTCCACTCTGCCCTGTTTTGCATTTTGATGATGTTTCTCATTAAGGTCGTGAGTTGGTAACAGCAGTCCAAGGTACCATATGCTGACATTTCTTTATCAAGTGAAGAAGGATGCATTATTAGGAGGGAAATCTTTCCCTGAACCCTCAACAGACTTCTCCTGTGGTTCCATAGTCCAGGATTAGGTCACTTGCTCATTCTCCAGCTAGAGGGGAGCTAGGAGTGGATGAATGACATTTTCAGCAAGGAAGAAAGATAGTGGGATGCTTGCTGGTAGGCAACCATGAGCATGTGCGTATTTTCCTAAATCTCGGTCTCCAAACATCAGGTCAGGGCCAGTGACAGCAATGTCCCACAAGTCCAACTAGTTCCACTAACCACTCTCAACTTTTTTCTCTGTATGTTGGGAGCTGAATTGTGAAATGCAGAGGTTCCTGGTTCTAGCTCACCCTGTGCCATCTCCTGCCATCATTTTACCATTTTGCCCCATTGACCAGAGCCTGAATCACAGATGTCAGTCTGTTGTCAGTCTGTCTGGTGGCCCTAATACCTGTTCGTCTTCTCACTGTCTCCTTGAAAAACCATCTTCATAATGCACCTGTATCCAAGCTCATCCACTCTATCAATAGAGAGCCAGCTCTGTCTTCTGGCAGCTATGTGTCTGGTACTGATAACCCTTTTAGGCTAACCTTAGGAGCATCTGACAGCACTGTGTTTGGTTTCTTTCTTTTGTCCCCTAACTTATGAGTCTGGGAGACCATATTTCATAACAATAATTCTAACTCTGGAGTACATCCCTCGGAGTGCCCTGCTGTGATTCTCCTCCCAGAGGATTGGTTTCCAGGAGAGCTTGTGTACACTTGTGTACATTTATCCATATTGCATTTCTGACCCTCAGTAATAATTACATCTGATAGTTTAAAACAGAAACCTGATTGGGATGAGCCAAATAGAAGTTTGATTTTTCTCATACAGAAAGAAGTCGGGAGGAAGGTGGTTTACAACTGATATATAATATCTACAATGGAACCTAGGACTCTGGCTTCCTCTTTCTTCCTGCTTTGTCATCCATAGTATGTGACTTTGCCCTCATGATGGCAAGATGACTGCTTCACCTATTGGAATCACATTTTGTTCCAGGTAGGAAGAAGTGAAGAAAGATCAGTAAGAAAGCTAAGACTTACTTCCTTCCTTCCTTCCTTCCTTCCTTCCTTCCTTCCTTCCTTCCTTCCTTCCTTCCTTCCTCTTTCCCTTATTCTTAAAAGAGTCACAATTAAATTTTCCTAGACTGCATGCTGTAAACTTCTACTCAGATCTTGCTGGTCAGAACTAGGGCCCCTGGCTTCTTCCCTACTTACAAAGGAATTCAAGGGAGATAAGATGGTGTGTTGTGCAATAAATTGTTGTTCTCCTAGAAAGAGGAAAGAATGGATACCTGGTTGGCCATCAACAGCATTTGCCATGGGAACCCATCCCTTCAGGTCAGGTGTGGCCTGGGGGAGAGGGTAGTGTGTCTGAGTGTCATTGAATCTTCCCATTGCCCATGTCCCTGAAGGGTACTCGATGCTCGCTGTCGAGGATGTCTTGCCAGCTTCCCAGATCCCCACACACATTTGTGTAGGGGCATTTCTTTAGGCTATCCCGCTTCCTGAAAGGATAGCTGTTCACTGGTGCCTACCATCTCCCCCACTCCCTCTTTCTCTCACTCCTTCTCCCTTAGCCCTCTTTCCCTTTCACCCCACAAGTACTTCTTGAGTCCCCACTTTGTGTCAGACATTAAGCCAGGCACTTGGGGACACAGGTAGACATTGTTTCTCCTCTGCTGAGTCAATGCCAAATTTGGTCACTGGATGAAGAATTATGACTCTCTGGTGAGTACTGCCTGGTTGGAAGCCACCTGGCAGGGGGTGTGGCTTGCAAGAAGTTAGGGGATTTCTGGAAATGTGTTTGAACTGTCTGCCCTCCTTATCAGGTTACTCTGAGAGGGAAGGAACAGGCATTCCCTGAAGGACTGAGCCATCTACCTCATCCAGCAGTTGGCTTTGCACATGCATGTGGGAAGCTTGATTTCCTTGTTTGAGATGACTGGACAAGTTAACTCAACCTGACACAGTGTGGCTCAAAGTCTTGCCCTGGCTCCAATGCCCATCAGTCAGGAATCTGGCTGGTGCTGGATGCAGAGGCACCCCAGCCAGGGAGGTCAGGCGTAAAGAGGCCCACAGCAGCAGTTGGACATCCATGCCTCAGTTACAACTCCTTTTGAAAGGTCTGAACCTGTACTTGGGAAGGATGGGCATAATATCCAATAACACAGGAAAGGGAGAAGGAGTCTGCTGGGGAAGCTCTGAGTTAATCAAAAATAACATTTTCTATTATTAATAACCACTTACATTGACTATCAGTCATACCTTTCAAAATGATAACTTGTACTTACTTTCATTTGATCTTTACAAGAATTTTACTGGAAAACTTGTTTGATATTACATACTTAAATATTTATGATTCTTCTACTACTACCACCTAACAAGGACAATAAAGTGTTCATGGACACTGAAGATTAATATCTCAGGAATACTAAACCTCAAATGTTTTATGTTTTCCATTTACTTGCCTCATGATACTGTTTTATGGTTTGATTTTTTTTTTTTTTGGTGTTGGGGATCAAACTCCTGACCTTTACATATTTGTTTTATACCAGAATATCTCTATCCCTGATAATGTTTCTTTGATGTCCCATGGTAACTCATTTTATTGTTTTTGTTGTTTGAGTTTTTAAAGACAATTTTATTGAGGTATAATCGGCATATTGTTAACTGCATATTTCAAAGTGTTAACTTGATACATTTTGACATATGTAGAAGACCATCACCATAGTCAAGATAGTGAACATACTTATTCTTCAGTTCTTATCATTTGCAATCCAAAGGAATTTAAGATAGCATTTTATTAGCATTTCCTGGTTCTTGAGTACATTTGTGGGCAACTCTCTTCCTGTTCTGTACCTTGAGGCTGTGGTTCACTTTGGACCTCAGCTTTCATAAGGGATCCCATGCTCCATGTCTCACTGGTTCCTGTCACTCTTTCTGTGAGTTCTGTCCACATCAGTGGAAGTTGAAAGAACACAACTTGGAGTCAGAAGACCTGAGTCCACACATTTCTTTTCCTCAGATGTGTGACTTTGGACAACAGTGACAATCAGGATGCAGACCTTACCAGGTTATTCAGGATCACTCAAGAACCTCCTTAGTAGAATATTACACTGGAAGTTTCTGTGTAGACACCAAGTTACGAAACAGGTATATTTTGAAACCAAATCACCCCATGGATGCTTTACAAAGAAACTCTCCCCAAACTGGTGTAAGGTCTCTTGAACTCCATACGTACTTAAAAACCATAAAATGAGTTGAGAGAGATTCAGAGAATGTGTGGGAGGGAATTATTTTTTGGGAGAGAACTGGTGTCATAATGTATATCCTAACCCCAAGTCCAGTAGGAGCAGGTGGCTTCAAGGTGTCTCTCCAGTGCCTCTGTAGCAGGGGAAGAGCTGAGTTGGGGGTGCCTGATTCATGCCTGAGGAAGCTACAGAGGCCTAGGGGCAGTGGAAACGATGGATTGCCTGTGCTCAGGGGTTTGGGGGGCTAAGGGTTATGCAGCTGTCCCTCCATACCTGGGGGGGTTTGTGTCTGCAGTTTCAAACAATGGTGAATCTGAAATATTTGGGGAAAAAATTTGTGTCTGCACTGAATGCATACAGATTTTTTTTCATGTCATAATATCCTAAATGATATAGTTTGACAGTTATTTACATAGCATTATCATTTATTAGGTTTTATAAGTAATTTAGACATGACTTAGAGCATATGGGAGGATGTGCATAGGTTATATGCAAATACTATGTCATTTTGTAAAGGGTTATATGCAAATTCTATGTTATTTATCTGAGGATGTTGGTGTGTTCTGGGGGTCCTGGAACCAATCTCACACAGATATTAAGGGGCAAGGGGGCATCACAAGTGACTTAACAAAGTAAGAAATGGCTAGAGCCTTGCAACATCCTGCCCTGGCCCCAGGGAAGGCAAGGGGAGGGCCTGCCAGTCTGTGTGGAGGAATCTGCAGAGGACATAAGTGACAGGGAGTAGTACCCTGAGGAGCAGAGGCAGGACCTATCTAGTGGGACTGTATCCAGAGAGGTTTGGCCGAGTGACCTCCAGTGAACCCAAGACAGCACCTGTGTGGAGGAGCCACAAAGAAACATCCTTGCCATTCCTACTCCTTCCTCTTTCCTCTTCAGAGACCAATCTGCTGGAGGGGTTTCATGCTACTTAGGGATTTGGAAGGGTAGGGGGAGAAATCTCATCTTTGAAGGTGTCTTATAATTTCTGAGTTGGGAGATGCTGCCTGAGAGGAAGCAGAAAAGTCCTCAGACCTGCCCATGTTGTTATCTACTGATGGGTGAAATTTACTCCCATATTTTAAAGGGAAAGCAAAAAATCAAATAGAACTGTATTTTAATTCTGTTTCTTTTAATCAAACAAGTGATACTCTTAAACTGTAAGCTATCTACTAATCTTAGGTCCTCTGTTCAGTACATCCTTCACCACATCTCTTCTCTTGGATACAGCACTCTGACTTTTAACCTTAGTCTGCATCAGACAGATTTTAAAGCACCAATCACTGGGTCCCAGCCCAGGGTTCTGATTCAGTGGGCCTGGGATGGGAGGCCAATATTTTGCATTTCTATCAAGTTCCCAAGAATTTGCATTTCTGGCATGAGGCTGCTGGTTTGAGGACCCCACATGGAGGAACACTGCTCTGAAGCCCTGGTTTTCAAACATGCCTGCCCTGGAATGGTCTGGGGAGATTTAACAATTACCCATGCCTGAGCTTCCCCACAGACATCTGTTTTAACTAGTGTGGCCTGTACATTACGGATTGAGCATTCCCCAGAGGACTGGGGGTGGACTGTTTACTTTTAGTTAAGTCTCTGTTTTACCTAATTAAGGAAGGACACTTTGACTTTTCACCTTATACCTTTTTAGTATTATTTGAATTTTTGATAATGAATACATTCAATGTATTAGTCGGGGTTCTCTAGAGGAACAGAATCAACAGGAAGAATGATTATAAAGGGGGATTTATCAGATTGGCTTACATGACCAAAAGCTGGACAGTCCACAATGGCCATCTGAAGCTGGAGAGCTGGAAGAACCAGTAGCTGTGCAGTCTAAGAGGCAAAAGCCCCAGAACAAGAGGGATCAACAGTGCTACCCTAGTATGAGACTAGGGCTTCTGGACACTGGCAGAGTCCACTTTGGAAGAGTGAAGAAGTGAGAGTCTGATATACTCAGACAATTGAAGCAGCAATCAAGAACACGATCAAGAAGAGTGGAGCTTGCATCTGCATCTGCTTCCTTGTTCTTCCAACTTTTAATCCATCCAAGCCACCATCCTATTGGATTGTGCTACCTACACTTTGGGAGGGGCTTCACTTCAGCTCACTATCCCACATTCCAATCATTCCTAGATATGCCCTCATTGACACCCAGAAGCCTCTTAATCATTGGCATCTCTTAATCCAATCCAGTTGACAATTCAAATTAACCAGTACATCCAACAAGCAAACATGTGACTCTATTCTTGTCATCAATAGTACCCTTTTTTTCCAGGGTGGAGGGGAGTACAGGGATTGAACTTGGGGGCACTTGACCACTGAGTCACATCCCTAGTCCTATTTTGTATTTTATTTAGAGACAGGGTTTCACTGGGTTGCTGAGGGCCTCACTAAATTTCTGAGGCTGGCTTTGAACTTGTGATCCTCCTGCCTCAGCCTCCCAAGCCGCTGGGAATTACAGGCATGTGCCACTGCACCTGGCATCATCAACAGTACCCATTTAAACATGTTCCATAACTTCAAATCCTGAAGCCTCTTGGAACTTTCCTCCCTCTATAATTCCTCATATCATTAAAAAGATTCCTTCTTTGTCTAATAAAGTACAGCTCATCTTAAATTCTGCAAAATATTGCCTATATGGAGAAGTTGATTTCAGTTATTTCTGTGGGATATTAAAAAGGCCTTTATCTTACACCTCATACTTCACAATTTCTTTTTTCTAATTTTTATATTTTAGTTGTAGATGGATACAATTTATTTTTTAGGTGATGCTGAGGATCGAACCCAGGGCCTCATGCATGCTAGGTGAGTGCTCTATCACTGAGCCACAACCCCGGTGCCCACAATTTCTTTTAAAAAATGTTTCATAGTTGTATGTAACAGTGGGGTGCATTTTGACTTTCCATAAATGCATGTAACAAAGTTTACTCCATTTCAGATCCCAGAACTTCCCCTTTCCCTGCTCCTCTTGTTCCTTGATCCCCTTTCTCTCCTCTGCTGGTCTTCCTTCTGTTTATTCATTTATTTTTAAACAGTGCATTGTAGTTGTGTGTGAGTGGAGTGCATTGTGACGTGGTCATCCTGCACATGGCATGATTTGGTCAACTTTACTCCCTAGATCTTCCCCTTTCCCTCCCATCTTCCTCCTCCTTTAGTGTTTCCATCTCTACTCTACTGACCTCCCTTCTATTTTTTTGAGAGATCCCTTTTTTATTCCTTTTCTCCTTCATAACTTCTAATTTTTTTCACCAACAATTCAGAAGATTCTCCCTTTCCTTCTGTGTGTATATTCCAGGCGTGTGTGTAGGTAGATGCATGATCTCCATTCATGTGTCCTCATAAATCAATAGACACCATTATTGAGGGCATATAATATGCTGGACACTGTGAAAATTATATTAATTTTACGCCTCAGGACCCCAAAGCTCATGAAATTTCCAAATTCAAAGGTAAAAAAATTACTTAAGTAGCTTCATGGGTCCTCTTTCTGTTTGAATGCTTATTGGCTTATTGACTATTTACTATCAATAAACAAAGAGAAGGAATGTGTTTCATTTTGACTAGGCCAGTAGCTTGTTGGTCATTGATTCTTCAGTCAGACTTCCCAAACTCAGTCCAGAGAGCCTGTTTATTATAGGTTGATTGTTCATGACTTTTTTTTTTTTTTTTAAACTGGGCATTGAACTGAGGAGTACTTCATTTCTGAGCCACATCCCCAGAACTTTCTATTTTTTATTTTGAGACAGGGTCTCACTAAGATGCTTAGGGCCTTGCTGAGTTGCTAAGTTGGCCTTGTACTTGAGATCCTCCTACCTCAGCCTCCTGAGTCAGATTGTGGGTGACTTCTTATGTGTATACCTTTTTAAAAGGCATAATTGAAATATTCTTGCACAAAGGAAAAATTACTTTTGGGAGCAGTTATAAATTTTGTTATTCCTAAGCTTCTATTTGTACACAGCATTATAAATACATATGGGACAACTGAGATTTTCTTTCTTTCAAATGTCCTCATTTTGCATATTAAACAAAACTCTTCTTCCAAATGACTCCTTTTCTCTAATATTGACTTGAGGGAAGACCCCTAAGTCAGTTCCCTTTGTGTATAATAAAATCCTCTGTAGGCATTAAGTTTTATTTCTTATATGAAAATCACATCCAATTTCTTCTCTCAGGGCCACACCAACTGTGATGTTCATGTTTTTCACTGTTCTATTTTTATACATTTCTAAATTATGCTCTTTCTGTGTGGATGCAATTTAATTAAGACCTACAAAATTCCCTTTGATTTCTTTCTACTCGCGGTTCCCAACCTCTTTCTATGAGAATCGAGAGCCCATCCGCTCTGAACCCAGAGTTCTCATTTTCTTTGAGCTTTCTTCCTCTTAATTCCTCCGTGAATTCACTCAGATATAGTGGCCTGTTTGCTGTCCTTTCCATGAATTAGCTGTTCCCCAAAGTTTTTGCCCATAAGATTTTACTACTTTACTATTTTAACTACTTAATTATATTTACTTGCTGATGAGAAATTTCAACATACATAAAAGTTTAAAGGATTTCCTACTGAATACCCATATACTCACCAATCAGATTCCAATCTTGACATTGTAATATACTTATTGATCATGAATCTGTCCACTTATTCATTGATCTTTGTTTATCAAACCACCTTCTTTTTTGATGCATTTCAACTTAAATGGAGGTATCAGTATCCATCATCTTTAAGACTTTGGTGGCATAATATTAATTAGAGTTCAATGTTTGTTTATGGATCTTTAAAGAGAAGAGATGAAATTTATATATAATGAAAGACATACATCCTTTTTTGGGGGGTAACAGGGGGTGCTTGACCTCTGAGCCACACCACAGTCCTATTTTGTGTTTTATTTAGAGACAGGGTCTCACTGAGTTGCTTAGTGCCTCACTTTTGCTGAGCCTGGCTTTGAACTTGTGATCCTCCTGCTTTAGCCTCCTGAGCTGCTGGGATTACAGGTGTGTGGCACCACTGTGCCTGGTGACACATATCTTAAATATACCATTTGATGTTTTGACAAACACCTGCACCTATACAACTTTAACTCCCCATCAAGATATAGAACATTACCCTGAAGTTCTCTTGGCCCCCTCCCCAAAACACTTGCTGCCCCCATTTTTCCCACAGGTAACCATAGCTCTAATTTCTTTCTGATGCTGGGGGTTGAACCCAGGGCTTCACACATGCTATACATATGCTCCACCATTGAGCAATACCCTCAGCCCCCACAGTTCTGATTTCTATCCATTATATATAGGTTTGAACATTCTACATGAAGTATATGTCGTTTGTCTTAGACATCTTTGACCCAGAAGGTTTTGAGATTCTTCAGCATAGTTCCAAGTACCAGAATTTGTTTGCAAATATCATGAAGTGCTATTTTACTATGTGAACATGCTACTGTTGGTTTGTCCATTCACCTGTTGTTGGACACCTGGGTTGTTTCTGCTTTTTGGTTATTATGAATAAAACTGTGATAAAGGTTCTTGTACAAGTATTTTTATAGATAGTGTTTTTTTTTTCTCTTGCCAAAAAACCTAGGAATTAAAATTGCTGGATCACCTTGAAGTCTTTTTACAGCTTATTTTGTGCATCACTTTCTATTGCTTTTTCTGTTAGTCTCTTTCCATTATTATCCTTTTCCTTCAACCAATCTGAAATCTGTTGTCTTCCTGACTGCCAGTTCCTCATCTCATTTGAAGTCTCTGAATGCCCCCTGCCTTCTCTGGGGGTACATCTGACTCCATGGTTTCTTTCTTTATGCTGGATTCTTAAGATGGTTCATGGTGCCTGTTTCTTTTATAGTTCAAAGTTGGTGGAGTGGGAAAATGTATTCTGCTTCTCCCATAGATCATTTGTATAACTGGACCCCTTCCCTACACAAATGTTTTATAAAGATGTAAAACAATTCTGCTCTTATAGAAGACTTGGCACCGACGGTACTTGTTCTGATTGAGGTTTTCACTGAAAACATGGTATGTTGATTATTCACTTTTGGTTTACAAGGAATGGAACAAGGCTAAGCTGATCTTGGGCAGCCAAAGTTGATTGTGAGGAGGACGAGCAGTCGTCTCAGCTGCCACGCAGTCTGACTGCACAGACTGGGAAAGTCCCTGTGGCTCTCCTGACTCTGATGGCTCAGTGACTGCTCCGTCCTCTGGTCATTTGGTTGTCCTTCCTCTAGCATCGGAACTGTATCCACCTGCCAGCTGTTCTTTCTGCTTCTCTTTGTTTCTGCTGTTCCTCTGTACACTTCTCCCTCCGTGTCTGCGATCCTCTGTGTATGTCATGACCAGATTTGTTATGAAAGAGAATCTAACTGGTTCAGGAAGTCACCAGCCTGTATAAACCATCCCTGTTGGGTAGAGCTTGATGATGTCATGGGACGTCTTTTGAGTCAGGTGCCCCCAGTAACTGGGGGTTACTTTTACCACATGCAAATTATTGCTTTGGCTGCTGCTTTTTAAGGGCGCTAACAAGGCTCTGAGCATCATGTTCAGGACATGGTGGACTTAATTCTGTCCTCACTAAAGACTAAAGACTTCATAGTCCCTAAGTAGAAAGTTCCAAGTATATGGCCATCCCCTTCCTTGTTTTGCTATGGTTTTTTAATATCATATTCATCAAATCAAACCCCTTTTTCATTACTTTGCTGGAACTGTGAGCCCACATCAGTATAACTCATGAGAAATTTTCTAGATGAGGCAGGGTTTGAGTTGCAAGGGAATAATTTCTAGTGGACAAAGAACTGCTAAAATCACCAATAAAAGGGTCTTTAAATCAATAGAAAAATGGGCAAAGGACATGAACAACCAATTCAAAGAAAAACAAATTATAATAGTCTTAATTCTTGAAATGATGGTCACCTTGCTTATAATAAGCAAATCTATGAAATATAATATGTAAGTATATAATTGCATATAATATTCATTGTAATATATAATTATATATACATATATAATAAAATAAGCACAGAAGAGGATCTATAAGTAATCAATAGATACATGAAAATATGTTCAACATCTCTAGTAATTAGAGAAATGCACATCAAAACTACCCTAGGATATCATCTCACCCCAATTAGAATGTCTATTATCAAGAATACAAGCAACAATAGGTGTTGGTGAGGATGTGGGGAAAAAGGTACACTCATACATTGCTGGTGGGATTGAAAATTGGTGCAGCCATTCTGAAAAGCAGTATGGAGATTCCTTAGAAAACTCGGAATGGATCCACCATTTGACCCAGCTATCCCACTTCTTGGCCTATACCCAAAAGACTTAAAATCAGCATACTACAGTGATGCAGCCACATGAATGTTTGCAGCAGCTCAATTCACTATAGCCAGATTGTGGAATCAACCTGGATGCCCTTCAATAAATGAATGGATAAAGAAACTGTGGTATGTATACACAATGGAATATTATTCAGTCATAAAGAATAAAAAATTATGACATTTGCAGGTAAATGGATGGAGTTGGAGAATATTATGTTCAGTGAAATAAGCCAATCCCAAAAAACCAAAGGCTGAATGATTTCTCTGAAAAGTGGTTGATGACACATAACGGGGGTGGGGGAAGGTAAGGGATAAATGAAGAAAGAATGGATTATATAGAGGAAAATGAGGGGTGGGAGGTGGTGGGGAAGGAAAGATAATAGAATGAGACAAATGTCATTACCCTATGTATATGTATGAATATGTAAATTGTATGATTCTACTTTGTGTACAACCAGAAAAATGATAGTTGTACTCCATTTGTGTACAATGAACCAAAATTAAAAAATAAAATAAATAAAGGCAGTGAGTAACCCATTTAGAAAAAAAAAGAAATAAGGGAAATTTAGTATGAGAGTATGATATTATTTTTTCACATATTGTACTGGTAGAACCCTAACCCTCTAACTTGTAAGAATCTATAAAGATCAATTCTGGCACACAGATTGGCTTTACTAGACTGGAGCAATAATTATAGAAATGACTATAAAATTCTTGGGGGGAAAATGATCCAATTGTTTTGTACTGAGATAAACTGTGTAAATATAAATAAACACTTGACAAATATTTTCAAGTATGACAGAACTTAGAGAATATGGCCATACCTGCCACGTATGGCCACTCGTTACCTAGATTATAACAGGAATGGTGCTCCCTGGGAATGTGCAGGTTTTCACAGATGCACATAATAGTCGTGAATACAATTCCTATAAGATTTTGAAAAAGTCCAACAGAATAACATTTAGTCATCCAAAAGATGAATGGAGAAGCTCCTGAAGGCTGGCAGTAGCGATTGAATCTATCTAAATTCAGGAATAAAACTAACACAGTGGTGGCAATTACCATTACAGAACACTTGTAAGAGTTGTAAAGAAAGACATTGTTGAAAGAATAATAACTAAAATCATCAGATGGCGGAGAGGGTGAGAAGGAGGCAACAGTGTAAGTATAGAGATTTTCTCATTTATCTTGGCAGGTAATTCAAAGATATTGTTTAGATCTATGAAATCAAGCAACAGGATATAAATATATATACAGATATAATGTTAAAAAAATAGAAGAAAAGAATATAACCAAACAAAATTGGATAATAGAGGGGAGTCAAATTTGATCAGGAGGAGACATATTCCTTTCATCTTCATTCATGATTTGGAGCCAACAGATTTTCTAAAAATAAAGAGAAATAAGTGATTTTTCTAATACATATTTAAAATTTCAAAAATAAAAATTATAAATATCATTGAAAAGCAAAAACAACAGTGTTAAAAGATGGGGCTCTGAAGTCAGACTGCCTAGCAAAAAGGAAAGTAAGCGCAAAAAGGAAAAAACGGGAGGCAGACCTCGAGGGATTCAGAGAAGCCTTTATTCCTTCACAGAGTCGGGCTTCATTCGGGTCCACTTTCCTGATGGAAAATGGCCGTCAGTTACAGGGGGATCCTGATTTTATAGGGTAGGAGGAGGAGGGTGTAATCATTGTGTACATGCAGTTTTGACCATCAGGGGCCAGCTGTGCAAGTTAAAATTAGATGCTGAAGGATGAGTGTTCAAATCTTGCCCAATGTCATTCAGGATTAGGTTGACCTGGGGAAGGTCAAGGTTTAGGGCCTAGCATTCCATATCCACCCTTTTTCCCAGGGCCCATTGTTATGAGGAATGCACTGGGAGAGGTTTAATGGTTGATCTGTCTCCTTTCCCACTTCTCAAGCCACACCGTCCCTTCATTTTTCTTGGGGAGTTATTTTATAGGAATATTATTTTCCATAACCCTTCAATATCCACATTAATTTTTAAAACACATTTTATTAAATTTGTGATTATAAAAAAATGAGCTCAAATGCCACTTAAAGTTATCTTGAGTACTACCAGTGGGTCCCATAATCCACTTTGGGAAGTTCTCTTTTTTATTAATTTAAGAAATATTCCTGACCTCCTGCTATGTAATGAGCAGTATTCTAGGCAGTGGAGGTTTGGCAGAATATTTAACATACCCAAATTCCTGCCTGCATGGAGTTTACATTCTAGCAAGGTAACAAAAAAATGAAGGGATGCAGTATTTATAGTGTGTGAGCTGGTGAGATGCATTAGGGAGAAAAGTCAAGCAGGACAAGGAGACGGGAAGAGAGGGCAGAGACAAGTGGGAGGGTTGCAATTCTAAATGCAAAAGAAGGAGGCCAAACCAAGAAGGGTCCCTTTAAGAAAAGTTTTGCATTTGGTAAATAAATAAGCCAGGTGCATATTTAAGAGAGACTTTGAGGTTTATGGAAAGCAAGCAAAGACCCTTGGGTGGAAGGAAGTATACCTGGTGCATTCAAGTAACAAGAGGGAGGTCCACCAGTCTGGAGTAGAGTTACCAATGTTTCTGTGACTTACGCTGCTACCCCCACGGCTAATGCTATTATGACTTGTTGCAATTACCAGTTCTGTTACTTTAGAGTGTTTGGTACAAGGGCAGAAATATGGTGAGGAAACAAAGTTCACAGATTCGTGTTAGAGCTCAATTCTTTAAAAATTATTATTTTTAATTGATGCATAATAATTGTGCTATTCACAGGGTACGATATGCTGTTTCCATATGTGCACATGTACAATGGTCAGATAGGCCAATCAACGTATCTATCAACTGGAGCATTCATCATTTTTTCTTTGCAGTGAGAACATTCAAAATCCTCTCTTCTAGCTATTTCAAAATATACAATAGATTATTGTTAACTGTGGCCCCCCTACTGTGTAATAGAGCCTCTGAGCTTATTCCTCCTGTGAAGTCTAATTCTTACATTTTTGCTTATCTTCTTCTTTTTTTTTTTTTTTGGTGCTAGGGATTGAACCCAGGGCCTTGTGCTTGCAAGGCAGGCACTCTACCAACTGAGCTATATCCCCAGCCCTTATCTTTTTTTGATACTTGCAAATCATCAAACGCTGTTTGATAATTAAAAATTCACTGCACCAAATCGGCTGCCTAAAAATGGATGTTCAGTAAGTAGGAATGGAATAAATGGGAGACAACATACTGGCTTCTGAATGATGGTCTATTACCTTGTGAGGTTTTGTGTAAAATATAAAAGAAACAAGGAGTGGTCCCTGACTTGAAGGAAGCCATAATTTTGTGGGAGTAAGAAACTAGAGACTGGAAACTCTCTGGGTGCAGTACATGATGAAGTCCTGTGCTGCTGCCTCATATGCTGCTGGCTCATACAGCAGATAAGGAGGGACAATGACCCTGACCTGGATGGTGGGGTGGATTTCTGGATAGGGCAGGCCTTGAGCTGCCCCTTGAATAGTGAATAGGGAGGAAATTCCAAGCAAGGGGTTGACAAAGAGTAAACACAAAACACAGGCAGCAGTGAGCTTAAGTTTGGGTGTGGAGTGGGAGACAAGGTTACTTGAGTCAGGTTAGGGTTGACCTTGAAAGCTTAATGAGGAGTTGCAACAATAAGTGATTAATTTGCTTCTCCAGAGTTGCACCTCACTGGTGTACTGCAAACCTTGACAGGGGACAGACTGGTTGGAAGCCCACCTGGATAGCGGCAAGTGGAAACTCACTGAGAGAGCTGCCTGGGGGCCCTTGTGCTCAAAGGAGCTCCCTTAGTGCTTTGCACTGGGCAGAAGTTCCACTTCCTATCTGAGGGCAGTTGGGGGAGCCTTTCTTATCAGAAAGAATGAATCCAGTTACATGATGCATTTTTAACAAGTGACAAGATTAGAGATTCCAGAAATGGCAGGAACAAAGGCTGTACTCATCTTGTTTTCAGCAAATAGAGTGGAATTCAGGCAACAGAAAGACAAAAAAATCTGTTGTTGAAGGCAGGGAGCTGGGCTTAGAAATAGACCTGCCTCACACCCTCCTCCTCCCCAGACCCTCCACCCTGCACTTGAACTTGAACCCTCTTGAACTTGAGACCTACCTCACACTAGCCTCCTACAGCTTGACTACTCTTGAAGTCCAGTCAATTGGTTGACTTTTTTCCCCCTCTTAGATACAGGGGTCTGATTTCCACCTCCATGAATTTCAAAGCCTTCTCTCTAGCTTCCCATCTGTTCACAGACTTGATCTTTAATCACTGAAGTAACATAAGCCAGAGGAATGGAGATAACCATTGTGGGGGATGTGTCCCCCAAAGTGAGTCATAGTCTTTCCAGTTGTACCCCTACCCCATCCCATCTGCACCCCCATTCCCTGGCCAGCTCCAGGTCATGCTGTACTGACTATGAAATTCCTTCCTCCCCTGTTGTAGGTCTGCGGGGCCACCTCCTTGGAATGCTAGACTCTCTCTATGACTGCTCATCTCGGTTCTTCTGTTTTCCTGGTAGTAGTAAAGTCCTTCCTACTTTGCTTCTGCTCATTCTGGAACCTGAATCCATCCCTCTAACTTTAGTACCTACTATGAGCCTAATCCAGACCCTTCATCTTTATCATCAAGAATGATTCCCTATCTTTGCCACTGGTCTTCCTGTCCTCCTGTCTTTCTTCATCAGATCCATTCATGTCAGCAGACAGTAATCTTTCTATTGTATAAAATTGAGTACTTACTAAAAGCCTCCCAATGCAGGATGCATTCTGAGGTCCTTACCAAAGCACATGACCTGTTTTCTGTTTACCTGCGTCTCCCATGACTCTGTCTTGTGTTTCAGCCACAATAGATCCCCTAATATCCTGCTTTTCCATCCACTAATGTATGTGCCCAACTCCATCCTTTCCCCTAGAATGTTTTTTTTCCTTCTTTACCACAATGATGCCTGGTCATATCACCATATCCAATTCAGCTTTCCTCTTCTGTAGGGTTTTCACCTTGGGGAGTGTTATGGCTTGGATGTGAGGTGTCCCCCAGAAGCTCACATTTGAGACCATGCAGGAAGTTTCCAAGGAGAAATGATTGGGTTGTAAAAGTCTTAATTCAATCAGTGAATTATCCCTGATGGGATTAATTAAAGTTGTAGGGTGTGGCTGGAGGAGACTGGAATTGGGGCATAGCTTTGGGGTAAATATTTTGTATCTGAAGAGTGGAGCCTCTCTCTCTCTTTTGGCTTCCTGATGATGTGAGCTGCTTTCCTCTGCCATATTCTTCTGCCATGATGTTCTGCCTCACCTCGAGGCCTGAGGAATGGAGCCTACCTTCTATGGACTAAGACCTCTGAAACCATGAGCCCTCAAATAAACCTTTCCTTCTCTATAATTGTGCTGGTCAGATAATTTAGTCACAACAGCAGAAAAGCTGACTAAAACAGGGAGCTTTCAAAAAAATACCAGTAGCTAGACTGTATCTCCAAAGAAAGTGTAATGTGATTTTACTGATGTAGGGACTGATGTCTGGGTGTGTGTGTGAGAGTGTGTGCGTATGTGTGTATGTATGTATGTATATGGGTTTGTGTATACACGTATGTGTCTATCTCTCTGTCTTGTTATATTGCCCAGGTTAGCCTTGAACTCCTGTGCTCAATTCTCCTGCCTCTGCCTTCAGCATAGCTGGAATTATAGGCATGTGCTACCATGCTCAAGGCATTGGTATTTTTTAAAAAGTTGCCTACATTGGTGTTTTTCAAACTTTAATCTGAATCACTTGGTGATCTTGTTAAAATGTAGATTCTGATTCAATAGGTCTCAGGGGCCTGAGATTCTGCATTTCTAACATGCACCCAGGTAATGCTGCTGCTGGTATCCACAGAATGCACTTGGAGTAGCACAGGACTGTCAGGCCTCCGAGTCAATGACTTCTCTTAGTTGCTTTGTCCTGTGTGTACAGACTGCTAACTTCTGGAATCGTTACTTTGGATTTTCCCACATTTTTAACATTATAATAATAAGACTTCATCTGCTTTTCCATGCAACCATTGGCAATACAAATACAATAAACTGTTTCACGAGGGAGACATTTTCATATGACTTTTTTTTTATTTAATTTTGATTCATTGAATACAAATGGAGTACAGCTATTGTTTCTCTAGTTGTACACAAAGTAGAGTCACACCATCTGTGCGTTCATACATGTACACAGGGCAATGATGTCTGTCACACATTCTGTTATTATTACCCCCCACCCCGACCCCACCCCTCCCTTCCCTCTTTTCTATCTATCCTTCCTCCATTCTTGCCACTCTTCCACCCCGCATTGTGCATCATCATTCACTTATCAGAGAGACCATTCGGTCTTTGGATTTTTGGGATTGGCTAATCTTACTTAGCATAACAGTCTCCAGCATCATCCATTTACCTGCAAATGCCATAATTTTATTCTTCTTTATGGCTGAATAATATTCCATTGTGTATATATACCATAGTTTCTTTATCCATTCATCTATTGAAGGGCATCTAGGTTGGTTCCACAATCTAGCTATTGTGAATTGGGCAGCTATGAACATTGATGTGGCTGCATCACTGTAGTAATCTGATTTTAAGTCCTTTGGGTATAGGCCAAGGAGTGGGATAGCTGGGTCAAATGATGGATCCATTCCGAGTTTTCTAAGGAATCTCCACACTGCTTTCCAGAGTGGCTGTACCAACTTGCAATCCCACCAGCAATGTATGAGTGTACCCTTTTCCCCACATCCTCGCCAACACCTGTTGTTGCCTGTATTCTTAATAAAAGACATTCTAATTGGGGTAAGATGTAATCTTAAGGTAGTTTTGATTTGCATTTCTCTTATAACTAGGGATGTTGAACATTTTTTCATAAATCTGTTGATTGCTTGAAGATCTTTCTCTGTAAAGTGCCTGTTCATTTCTTTGGCCCATTTATTGATTGGGTTATTAGCGTTCTTGGTGTAAAGATTTTTGAGTACTTTGTAGATTGTGGAGATTAGTGCTCTATCTGAAGTGTGTGTGGCAAAGATTTTCTCCCACTCTGAAGGCTCTCTCTTCACATTGCTGATTGTTTCCTTTGCTGAGAAAAAGCTTTTTAGTTTGACTCTATCCCAATCATTGATTCCTGCTTTTATTTCTTGTGCTTTGGGAGTCATGTTAAGGAAATCTGGTCCTAGGCCAACATGATGAAGATTTGGACCTATTTTCTCTTCTATTAGTTGCAGGGTCTCTGGTTTAATTCCTAGGTCCTTGATCCATTTTGAGTTGAGTTTTGTACAGGGTGAGAGATATGGGTTTAGTTTCATTTTGCTGCATATGGATTTCCAGTTTTCCCAGCACCATTTGTTGAAGAGGCTATCTTTTCTCCCTTGTATGTTTTTGGCTCCTTTGTCAAGTATGAGATATCTGTATTTATGTGGGGTTGTCTCTGTGTCCTCTATTCTGTACCATTGATCTACCTGTCTATTTTGGTGCCAATATCATGCTGTTTTTGTTACTATTGCTCTTTAGTATATTTGAAGGTCTGGTATTGTGATATCCCCTGCTTCGCTCTTCTCGCTAAGAATTGTTTTAGCTATTCTGGGTCTCTTATTCCTCCAAATGAATTTCATGATTGCTTTCTCTAATTCTATGAGGTCCATCATTGGGATTTTAACTGGAATTGCACTGTATTTGTATAGTACTTTTGGTAGTATGGCCATTTTGACTATATTAATTCTGTCTATCCAAGAACATGGGAGATCTTTCCATCTTCTCAGACTTTCTTTAATTTCATTCTTTAGTGTTCTGTAGTTCTCATTGTAGAGGTTTTTCACCTTTCATATGACTTTTTACTGAGCAAATGCTTTGGCAAAAAGATGTGACTTCTGTTTAAAATGTTTATGTGTCATTTGTTAACACATCAAAGATATTTTCCATAGAACAAAATGAAGGATGGTCAGTTCACCTAAGAAGTAGAAATCACTGGCCTATTTTAAGTATTTAAAGGAAGCAGCAAGTTCAGATATAAGAAGAAACCCTGATGAATTTACAGTAAAAACGGTAATGATGATGATAATGATGACAGCTAACACTTACTAAGCATTCATTATCAAGGTGTTGCTCCAAACACTTTGTGTATAATAACCCAATTAATCCTAAAATTACCCTATGGTAGTTGCTATTAATTATCCCCAGTTTACAGGTAAGGAAAGGAAGACACAGAGATGGTAAGTACCCAGCTGTGTAAACTGAGTTGCTTAATTGAGACAAATGAGTTATTAATAAAAAGTATTTAAAAGTGTTAAAGCATCTGTTGGCATCCATAAAGGAACAAAAGATCACTGAAGAAGTCTTCAAGGACAGTGGCCCTTCCCCAGCTTCTGAAGTTCACAGATTTCCAGCAGAATTAGTGAATGTCGAATTAGCAAGGAAAGATTTTTGAGACACTTGACTCCCAGTTTTGAATCCAGGATTCTGCGAGCCATGAAAAAAGTGCTTGCTTTTACTCCCAGGAGGTTTTCCAGGAAGAGATGTCATCTTCCATCTGAACTTCATCATATTCTTATTTTAAGATGTTTCACTCAGTCTAGTGCATGTTGAAAAAATTCTAAGAAAACATTTCCAAGATTACTTTCTTATTATTTGGATTTAATATTTAAGAGCTGTCTATAAAAGCATATGCCTGCAGTTGTCTGTTGTATATATTGTAGTTCTATGGCATAAATGGCTTTCGAGGAATGAAATCTATGTTTGTAAAACTGTACCTGCTGGAGATAAGCATTCCACTTGAGACCTGGAAACTCTGCTTACTAAACCCAAGAAGGCTTGAGCAGTTGTGCACAGGTAGATCCCTCACCGCTTTGTGTGCATGTTTTCTCAAGGGCTCACACTTTCATCCAATGCCTGGCACCATGCTCAGTACGAACCAAACAAGTGTTAGCAGCTAATGTACCTTCTATGCATTCTCTCATCTGGCCTCTGTGCTAAGTGCAAAGATGATCTTGTTCAAGCCTCTCCAGAAACCTACATGGTATGGACCCAGGTCAAGCCAACCTCATGAGCTCATTGTACATCTTCATCTGTAGTATAGCCTTGGATTGCCTAGCAGCAAGGTATCCTTCTAGCTCTCAGACCATCCACCACTCTAGGCCTGTCTTCTCGACAGACATTGTCCTCTTCCAGAACTGGTGAGTGGCTTCTCTGTTATACAGCTCATAACATGTGCAGAAGCTCCACTGATGCACTCTTGAGCCCAAGGAATGAAAATTGCACTTTATCCACATTCTGAGGTTCTCTCTATATCCTAAATTTCCTGTTTGAAGTTTTAAAGAATTAATAAGTTCATATTTCAAGATTCTCTTGGAATTCTAATTCAGATTTTTTCCAACTTGAATTTTTAAAGAATCCTACTAAAATTTTACATTCAGTCTCAATATTTAATTACAACCAATTTTGAATGTGGACCCTTGAGTGGTCAAATAATATTGTGATTTAGGTAGTCTCTCCATTTTGCAGATGAGAAAGTTGAGGCATAATAGGGTCACACTCAAGGTCACACAGCTGGTAGGCAATAGAGAAGCCTGAGTCCAGGAGGCCAACTGCAACTCCATTGTCCTTTTCCTGATACCATAGTCCACATGAACTCACAAGAGCAGAGTAGCTACTCAGGTATTATTATCCCACTTTTTGGTGGGCTACACTGAGACCCTGAGAAGTGAGGCCATATTCACATTAGTGAGGTTGTTCAGTGTAGATGACAATGCTTTCCTTAGAGAGGTGGGCTTGAGGATAAATGACATTATATCAAAGCTAGCATGGTACTTGGTGATGGTAGGTACTTGAGTATTTGTGGGATAAGACAGGTTTTCTTTGGGACAAATCACTTCTAGCTGCTGGGTCATTATGAGAAACAGCTGCTCTTTGACAGGAAAGTAAATCTCTAAATTACATGTCATTTTCATCAATTAACATGGTGAGTATAAACAGATTTATTTCAAAGAAAAAATTTGAAATGTGAAATCTACCTACAGCAATCAGCTTCCGAAGAACAAATTACTTAAAACATCTTAAGGGATCTAAAAGCCATCCTGACATGGTTTGGGAGACAGAGCAGTAAGATGCATGCTGGGATATGCAGATGCAGATTCAAGGAGATACAGGGACTCAATCCTGGTCTTTATTTCAGGGATCTTAATTAAAATGACCTTTTATAATTATATAAGATAATTATCATAATAGGCATTTTTTGGGGGGCATGCTTGTCCAACTCATAGCCTCCTTTTCTAGAAATAGTTTTCTCCATCAATAGCCTATGTTGAAAGAGGACAGGGTTCAGGGAGGCCATGTTTGTACCAGACTCCCTGTCCTCCCCTGATCAGACTGACCATGGTGTCTGACCCAAGTCTAGTCAATCCACTGGCTGCCCAGTATCCAATCAGACTCTTTCTTTTGAGAATTTGAAATAGAAGACACAGAGTAAATCTGTTCTGGAGGGTCCAGTTGATACAGGCTTAGGTCTATAATAAACAGGAATCCAGCTCAAAGAGAAATGAAGAGATGGGAGAAAGGCCTGGGACGGAACACAAGGCTCTGGAGAGGTGCAATGGGGTCCATTTCCAGTGTGAAAATTTCCACGTATCCTACAACACACTCCTTTGTGCTTGAGTGGGTTTGAGTGGATTTTCTTTTCCTTGAAACCCATTTCTCTCTGAGAGCATGGTGTTAGCCATGTGATGATTGTTGTGAGATTATGTATTGACTTACACTTGACATGTTAATTGATGTAAATAACAAACTAATTACATTTTAAAATGGGAGCCTGGTTGTGTTTATCTTCACAAGATAGTGTCATATGAAGTCTCCAAAGTAAAATCCCCAATTCTTGTGCAGCAAATATTTGAGTAACTGCCATGTAACTGAGGGACACATCCATACTTACGCAGTTAGCCTTCCATCAGCATTTTTTTTCTTTTCTTTTGGTACTGGGGATTGAACCCAGGTGTGCTTTACCACTGAGCAACATTCCCAGTTGTTTGTATTTTTATTTTGAGAGAGGGTCTCACTAGGTTGCCCAGGCTGGCCTCGAAATTGTGATCCTCCTGCCTCAGTCTCCCCAATCACTGGGATTACAGGCATGCACCATGATGCCTGGCTTCCATCAGCATTTCTACATAGCTAAAAGCCAATTAGTAGTCATAATTGTCCAGCTTATGGATGACACATGTTGCTTGCTTCTCTTTCCCTCTCCTTGGCTGTGTTTTTTGAGTTCAGTGCTCTTAGGTGCTCTGCCATTGGATGCGGGGAAGAATAGTGGAGAAGCATGGGGAAAACTAAAGGGTATCTTGCTCCATTCTTTGAATTCTCGCTCTAAGTTTGGTGGAGGAAACAGCTTAGAGGCTGAACCAGAGGATGTTGTCTAAGAAGTTTTCCCTCTGAATCCTCACCCATGTCTCCCCATTCTGTAAAGGCAGCTCAACGTGGAGGAAGAATCATGGCTGGAGGCCCATGTTCTTTCCTCCCTGGCTTTGCCAGCTCAGGGATGAGGGCAAGGTCTTTTCTAGTCTCCTGGACTCTGTCTCCCTGTCTATAAAAAGTGTTAATATCTGTCCTTTTCTAGTTCATAGGGTGGTCCTAGGACCAAATGAAAAACTAGATGGAAAGAGATTTCTAAGTTAGGGATAAAGAATGTGCATGGGGCATTGCAAGGATGTGGAGGAGAGCTGACTGGGTTCCAGTGGTGCAAGTCCCAACCTGCCCTGGTGCTCAAGATTCCAGACTGAAGCTTCTTTGCCTCTTAACACTTTCTCTTCTGTCGCTCTCTCCGGATGGGACAAAGATGCCTTTTCACTGGTACACTTAGGCATTTCTCTCTGTTGAGGACTATTGACCAAGGGTCAATTGGTTTCACATTTTTGTTAGGTTGAGTCAAAGGCATGGGACTCCTCTCTCTCCCACAGGAAGATGGGAAGGAAGAATCCTCAATAGACTGGAAGCTTCCTTGTGGGTATTATCCCACTAACCTTACCCTGCAAGGCTTCTGCCTTCATTGGTTTGGAGTGCTGCCTGGACATCAGGGTTTTCAGAAAGTTCCTGGAGATACTAATGCATATTTTAGGCTGGGAACCTCCTGATCTAAGCTCAATTTACAGATGAGGACATGGAGCCTTTGATATCTTTCAAACAATAGTCCTTAAATTCCTGTTGAACTCCACCTGTAGCTTTGGCCAATACTTAAGTCTCAAATATTTTAAAATAGAAAAATGTCCCTCTCCAACCATCTTGAACTCTTAATATAATTACCATCATTATCTTTGGCACCTTCCTGGAAACCTCAGGCATCTTTAATACCCTCCTTACTACCAAAGTGAACTTTGGAATTGGGAAAAAATTTCTTTTATTCATGTTTTTTGCTTTAGTCCATTTTTTCCCCCTGTTTTGATGGCCATCATGCTAGGTCTTGATTTAGCCTTCAAATTGGCCATCTGTTCTTCTTTGTTTTATTCCACTTGAGATACCATGCCTGGTGAAAGATGGGTCTCAACTCTTCAGACTGGCCTTGAAAGGCTCCCATATTTTGGTTTGGCTTTGCCTTTCTGCCAACTCATCAAATGAGTCTCAACTTCCTAAACACATTTAGTATTATTCCTCCCTGCATTTCTCTTTGATCTTCAAGCCCCTATTTTGCTATATACTATCATGTATCCTTCAAAGTTCAGCTGAATTTCACTAAGTCATTTAGGTATCTTCCCCCTGCTGAAGGGATTTCTCTCTGAATTCCTGTAGCCCTTTATTTGTGCTTGATGTTGGGCACTTAGCAGATATTTAGTTTCATGCAGAGACTTTGATCTCCTTGGGGACCTAATTCTATGTATCTTTATGCCTCCCTACATGATTCCTAGCAAGGTCTTCTTTGTTCTGGCAGGTGTATAGTAAATATTTGTTGCATGAATGACTGCATGATTGAAATACAAACACCTAAGTGGTATTTGCAAGATCATCTAACATGTCTGATGGACAGAATTGGAGGAGAATCCACGTCTTTGACACCTTTACACCATTCCAAAAAGTTCATTTTTCTTAAAAAAGATTTGCAAGTGGCTCACTTTAACAAATTAGTTGTCTCATTAAGGATAGGTGTTTGTTAATTCAGAGAAAAATGAGTGAGAAGAATGTTAAACAATTTGAGAGAAGAAAAGACAGTCTTGTGGGTAACTTCACCAAAATAAAGTCAAAACAACAATAACAACAACAAAATAATCACCCTCCAAATAATAAGATTTGTAGAGACCTACATTTTTCTGTCATTCTCAGGATGGTTTGGAAAGGCTGGAAGGGCTGGGAAGGAGGATGGAGACCCACTGCTTCTGGAATATTGGACACCCTAGGCTTTCTGACAGCATCCTCTCTTCCCGGGTTCCCTGTGATGGGCACATACTTTGGACAATGCACCACAAACCAGGGGTATCCTGCTTATCAAGGGTGAGGGCAGTTTCTTGCCCATTATCATCTTGTTAAGCTTCTGAATGCTGAAGCCTTGCTAGCTGACTCTCTGAGGCTGAATCTCTTCTGAATTCCACACATTGCATTTAAGCTGCACAGTTAATTGCCTAAGGAGTAATTGAAAATGAAGCATGAAATGTGTGGTGAGTGAAGGCTGTAACACGAACCTCAGCCTCTACAGCTCTTATTAACTCATTGAGCCCAGCGCTCACTAATGGCATTCCCTTTGATTACCAGCATTTGGTTCAGGCCAGTGGGTTAGCTCCAAGTGTGTACTATGTAGAATCTTAACTGCAGTGTGAGTGCTTCATTCTCTGGCTTTCTCTATTCGCTATCTTGAGATACTGACCGTTTTGAAATGATTTCTAGAAAAGTAGTTACTTGGCCCTGTCTGCTTTGGTGCTGATGAGCAGAGAGGGCAGTGAACTCGCAGCAACAGTGGCTCATCTGACCCCCTGGCTTCCTTCTCCCATCAGGCACCGACCCTGTGGATGAAGGTGCCTCCTGAGCATGTGGGAGTCCACGGCCCCTGCCCTGATTCTCCAGCTCTGTCATAATGGCCTAGTGGAGAAAGTTCTGGTGCCATGCAGGTTTGTATCTAAACCTCCACCAGGGCATTCGATTCATTTAACTTCCGTTTTCCTGATCAAAGTGGGAGAATTAGCCCTTGTTTCTAATATGCTTAGAAGAAAGGTCCTAGGACATCTGTAAGATCTGGTTCTTAGGTGACCCTGGGACCCAAGAGTGGTTCCCTTCTTTCTGCAGACATGGTCAGTGGGTCCAAAAGGAAGCAGAAACACGTAGTCAAACCAAGGAATGAGAGTAAACTCCTGGAAGACCCTGGAGGACAGAGTGCATCAGCTGCTGGCTAATGACTGATTTGACTGTATACTGCTGGATGATCATTGAAGTCCATAGGTCAAGGGAGTGACATGTGGGTGCATAGGTGGGTAGTGGAATGGAGAAAGCTTTGGGTTATAGGTTGAGGCCCTGAACCCTGGTCCCAGTCCTGTCATGGAACATGTCTGGCCTTTTGTCAAATTGCTCAATGTCTCTGGGCCTCACTTTCACCAGATCTGAGATGATCTCTTGGAGCCCTGGCTGTAGAAGACTCTAATGTTTAAGGAGGTCTTTGTCTATCTCCAGTGCTCAGAAACCATTTGGAAAGAAAGCACATACTGTGGACTGCCAAGTTCAAGAAACAGAGCTGTGGAGCAAATGTTCATAAAACCCAGTCACCTCTCAGTGCCACCTAGAGGATCAGCAGCTGCTCAGCTGAGCTTCATTCATCATTTACCCAACTTCATCCAATCCCATCCCCTCTGTGCTTTGCTGACTCAACCTACTCGGGATTCGTTGTATGTAGATGTGCAGCTCTATGGATCATTCTTCCTCTATTGTGGACTTGTCTGCAGTGATTGAAGTCTGTGCTTGGCTGTGAGTGGAAAATGGTGGTTACATCAATAGCTCTTTCCAACAAGGATGACTCAACAAAGGTAATAGATAAAATGTCTAATTAAACAGGTGTATCATCGTCTGCTTGGAGTCTGAATAAGTTTACCTCTTAACTTGGGTGGGCAAAGAAGTCCACTAGAAAGCAGGAGGTGAGACTACTCCAAGTGTGCTAATGGATAAATGCAGTGTGTGCATTGAGAAGACAGGAGAGGATTCCTTCCAGTGTCATGTGTTCCCATTCATTCAGTGTAGCATGTCTGGGGACACAAGCCCAGCTCGGTGAGTGCTGTGTCCCACACATGGCAAGACTGCAGTGAACTATGTGTTTCCTGTGGATGGAGAGAACTCACAGGAAACATGGAGGGATGCTTGTCCTCTTAGGGTGATGATTATGATCTGAGGACAGCTGTGTCATTTGGGCTTAGCTATACTTGGCATTATTCTGGGGAGCAAAACTCAGCCTGAAAATTTCTCCTCCTGCTACTTCCAACCAACTAATATTTATTTATTTAATTTTTCTTATGGTCTACATTAAAAACAATTTAAATTTTGATAAAATATATGCTTTGTAAGATTTACCACTTTAATCATCTTCAAGTGTTCAGTTCATGGCCCTAAGGACATTTACGTTGCTGGGCTGTTATCACCACTTCCATCTCCAGAACTCTTTCCATCTTGTAAAACAGTCTCCCTACTCATTAAACAAGAACTTTTCACTCTCCCTTTTTCCCAGTCCCTGGAAACCACTATTCTGCTTTCTGTCTCTATGAATTTGACCAACATTGGTACCTCATAAGTAGAATTGTACAGAATTTGTTCTTTTTGTGTTTGGCTTATTTCACTTAGTGTAATGTCCTCAAATCTGATTTATGCTGTATCATGTGGCTGAGTTTTCCTTTTAAAGGTTGAATAATATTCCATTGAATGTATATAAGTTATTGTGTTTATCTACTTGTTCATGCGTGCTTGGGTTGCTTCCAACTTGCTATTGCAAATAATGATGCTATGAGCATCAGTGTATGGATCTCTGCTTTGAATTCTTCTGAGTGTGAACCCAAAAGTGGCATCGCTGTATCATATGACAATTCTATTTTTACTTTTTGTGGAATTACCATATTATTTTCCCTAGTGGTGGTTCCATTTTATAGTCCCACCAACAGTACACAGGTTTCCAATTTCTCCACATCCTTACCAACACTTTGTCTTCCTTCCTTCCTTCACCACCCTAATGGGTGTGTAGTGAATTGGTTTTCATGTCCATGGTGTTTTGGAATTAGAGTTTGCAGTGTTGCCAGGAAGAGGCCACTTGTACAAAGAAACAGCACCTTCATTAGAACTGAGGCTTTGCCTGCAAATCCTCCCAGTAAGTGCGCTAAAAGGAGAGCAGGACGGTGCAGATCAGCACTGTTGAGCTGTGAAGAAGCAGCAGGTCTGGAGAGGGGAAGTGACTCCCACATGTCCCACAGCTGATGGGTCAGGACTCCTGTCTTCCAGGCACTCCCTCCCAGCCAGTGCTTCCCACCTTCCATGTGTGTAAGACACATCTGAGGCCCGACCCTCCAGAGACTTCAGCGAGGTGGATCTGAAGGGGGCCCAGGGCTAGCCTTTATACCAGGTGCCCCCAGTGGTTCTGTGCAGGTGGATATTAATTTCCTCTTGCTGCTGTCACAGATTACCACACACCTTGTGACTTGGGGCAGCACAAAGTTATCTGACAGTTCCTGAGGTCAGAAGTCCCAAATGGTCATATGGGTAAACTCAAGGTTTACCCATAGGTAGGCAGGGCTGGTTCCTTCTGGAATATCCAGGGAGAAACCATTTTCCTTGACTTTGCCAACTGCTGCTGCTTCTTTTTTTTAAATTCACCTGTAAAAATGTCTGGTCTTCGACTTCCCTTTGTTTGGAGCCATAGTTGTAGGGACTCTGTACCTTTACTTTATTTTCCTATGGTGCTGAGGATCAATCCCAGGGCTTCACACATGCTAGGCGAGGGCTCTACCACTGAACCACAACCCCAGCCCTTGCCTGCTTGATAAGGCCACCTGCATTCCTTGGTTTGTGTCCCTTCCTCCATCTTCAACACCAACCAAACAGCAGCTTCAAATTTCTCTGACTGACCTCCTCTTCTGCCCCGCTCTTCTACTTTAATGGAATATTGGCAATATGTTGGGCTCCCCTGGACAGCCCAGGACAATCTTTTTACTTTGAAGTCAGCCAAAAAGCACTCTCAATTCCATCTGCAGTCTTAATTCCCCTTTGCATGTGATATAACCTAGTCACAGGTCCTAAGGACTTGGATCTGGACATCTTTTGAGACATTTTTCTGTCTCATAGGAAAAAATAAATTACCTAGCAGGTTGGTGCTCAGGAAGGAGATGAAGAGGGGGTGCAACTTGAATCCTGCCTCCCCTGCCTACCACTGCCTTTGTTTAACTCTGAACCAGTCCTTGCCTCCTCATTTTCAGAAGAGGAAACCTATGGGTAGAGATTCTGGCTATGGCAGTCTGACAGTTTCTGGGTTTGTGACCCCTGCAGGAGAACTGACTAACAGTTAATGGTCTCAAGACCACCTCCTTTGTTTCCTAGAGCAACATCTACGTGAACACATACCTACATGTGCCAAGGGTAAGTGCTTGACAAGGGACAGAGCTGGGCCGAGGGACCCCTGGTTATTCAAAGTTATCAACATTTTTAAAGTGTTTTAGCTAGCATTGTGCTCTAGCAAATAAAAAGAAAAAAGAGGTAATCCTTGACCTGGAAATATGTGGAGGATGAGAAGTTCTAGTGACAAGAAAGAATCAGAGGACAATATTGGTCAGTATATATATTGCTAAATCAAATGCAATCAAATTCCAATATAACCCATGAGTAGCACCTCCTGGTGTTAGGGCGGGGTGGAGTTCAATGGTCTTGACCTAGGTGGTGACAAAGTCTCCTGGAGAAGTGAGCCAGGAAGGAGAGATCAGATGGAGACAATAGAGAGGAGGCCTGAGAAGATTCGTGGGCAAGGGAGGGAGGAATGCATGTACCCGAGTAGTGTGTCCGGAGTCCCTTCAGCTCTTGTTCCAGAAAGAGGGAGAACCCTGCCTTCTATTTACTGGCTCAGTGTGGTATCATTCCTGAAGATGGATCTCAAGAGCACATCTTGGGGTCACCAGGTTCCCCTCAGTTCTGATGGTGGAGAAGCCCACGTGAAGACTCAACTGACAGGATGAACCCTCCAGGGTGGGTCTCACCTTTGTTCATGTGGCTCCTCTGGCCCTTTTGACTTTTCCCACTTGCAAGAGGAGTTTCTAAACTCTTTCTAGGTGGATCAGACATCTCCCCTGAGGGGGACGGTATGAATTCATTCTGGACATTCTTTCTGTGTAATCTTTAAGGGTCAAGATGGCCCCTCTTTAGGTATCCTCTCCCCATTTCCAGGTCTAGGAGAGGTATGGAGAGCTCACTCATTTGTCACAGAATTGAAGGTGTTCCTGACCTAACAGGAGATCTCATGGTTTGTCTTTTAAACCCAGAATATGTTAATACTTCTCTCTATCTCACTGGAAATTAATCAAAATTTATAGATCCAAGCCCTGTGGGCTGCTCTTTGTTGTATGTAGAGAACAAGAGATGGAAATATCCTCTTAAGATGATAAAGCTCCTCATTTTTATTTATTATCTAAAGTGTTCTATTTTTGAAGGCATGGTAACTCTCCATGTGAGATTCGCTGCTGATTGGTCGAGGAGGGCATTTCTTTATAGAATGGGCTGAGTCTGTGCTCATACCTACATGCCATTGAACTGTGGTAATGGATTGACTTGTGATGTCCTAGCTCAGCGATTTTACTATTGGTTCCAAAAGAGAAGGATCTTTCTTAGACTTTCTCTGCAAGTGGTCACAGAACTTATCTGCCTACTGTTTGTTTTGTCTTGTCTTTTCTTTTGAAAGGCAGCCCAAGGTTACCAATGGATAATTGGCCTCTGTTTGCCCAGAGCCGCTCTTTCTGAAGGCTGCAGAGGGAAAATGATAATGATACAGCTTTGTCTTTGAAAGCAAATGTCCTTTTCTATCAGTGGGTGCCTAAAACGTTTCCAGGGTTAATTCATGCAGCTGCAAAGTGGAAATAAGAAATGACAGTGGAGGGGAAGGGAAGAGCGCTCAGAGCTGTGTGCAAAGGAGAAATGGCACCTCATATTCTAAAGGCATGCTAGTCACTCAGCTGCAGGACAGGCTGTGTCGGGGCCAATTTAGACACTTATTAAAGAGGCAAAAGGAGATCCGATGTGTCAGGTCTCTCCTAGTGTTACATTATGACAGTAATGATGCCAATATACCGGGGCTGACGGCAGAGTGCTGCCTGCACCAGGCACGGGGTCAAGGGTTTCACGTTAAGGGTCCTTGACCGTGGCGCTACTGACATCTGGAAATGGAGAATTCTTCCTGCTGGGGACTGCCTGGAGCATTGTGGGATGTTCAGCAGCATCCCTGCCCTCTGCTCACTAGATGCCAGAAGGACCCTCGCTCCCTAACTAGTGATCCCAAATATCTCCAGACATTGCCAAATGTCCCCTGGGGGAGACCACTAGTCTACATGGAATACCTCATTTAATTCCCCCAACACAGTGTGGGGGACACTATAATCATCTCCATTTTACCATGGAAAACCTCAAAAGGTCAAGAGCTTCAATGACTTGTCCACTGTCATGGCATGTATATGCCAAGCAGTGAGGGTCTTGGCCTCGGGCTAAGTGGTGTACTGTGAGAAACTTGTGTGCTCTTTTTGTGAAGGAATAGCCATTCTTAATAGTGCCTTCCCATCTTACCTAACAAAGTCCCAATCATATGCAATCATTATATTGCTTTTGCAATGACAGTAAAAAGCATTACCTTGCCTTTACACTGCACACACGCCAGTACTTGATATATGAGGCGCCTTCAGACACTGCCTGATTCGTATTGCCTTTTTGTCTAAAGGGAAGTACTTCAAACATACCAAGACACATAAAGAACAATACAGCGGGCGCCTGCATATACACCAGCAGGCTGAACTCATCTTAACGTTTTGTTGTTTGCTTTAGATTCTTTTTTAAATTAAAAAAAGTATTATGGTGTTTCCAGTCCTCGCTCTGCTGCCTTCCTGCACAGAGGTAACCACTCCTCCAATTTGACCTGACACACCCTTGAGTATTTTCATATCCTATTACCTACTTATGTCCCCAAAAGATACATTGTATTTTCCCATGCTTATGAATGAACTGAATGTTATTGGGATATTATTATAATGAAGTTATTATTCTATGACTTTTTTGCTTAACATTAAATTTTTTTTTTTGAAATGCTTTTAGATTTGCAGAAAGTTTGTAAAGACAGTATAGAGAGTGACCCTCACCTGGCTTCCTTTACTTAAAGTGTATATTTATCAAAGACAAGAAACCAACATTACATTACTATCAACTAAATTTTAGATTTTTTTCAGATTTCACTAGTTTTTCTACTAATGTCCCTTTTCTTTTTTTGGAATTCAATCTAGAAACAAACCATATTACACTTGGCCTCATTGTCTTTGTTTGAAAGAATGAATTTATTGATATATATAATTCATCAGTTTGCTCAATGTTTTTTAGTATATTTACAATCAAATTTTACAACATTATCACCATCCCCCAAAGAAACTTGGTTTCTACTGGCAACCACATCCCATCTCTCCCGAAGCCCTAGGCAGCCACTATTTTATGTATAGATTTGCCTATTTGGGGCTTTTTAAATAATGGGGATCATAAAATATGTGGTCCTTTGCAACTGGCTTCTTTCCTTTAGTGCGGTATACTCAGGGTTCATGGTGTTGTTGCCTGGATCCGTACTTCATTCCTCTTTACTTCTGGATAATATTCCACCATGTGGACATACCACCTGTGTATATCAATTCAACAGTTGTTAGATGGGTTATTTCTATTTTTTGGTACTATGAATAATGCTGTTATGATCTCTTCTGCAGGTTTTCGTATGAACATGTGTTTTCATTTCTATTGGGTACATTACGTAGGGTGGAATTGCTGGGTCACATGGTAATGATAAGTCTAACATTTAGAGGAATTTTAAAAGTGTTTTAAAAAGATATTGCTTCTTCCATTGATGGACTTTTAGGTTGTGTATAGTGTTTCTTCTGTTTTAACACTACTGTACATGATTTGAGAACATTTGAGAATTTCTAGGCTATACACCTAAAAGTGGAATTGCTTGGGTCCTAGATTTGAATGACTTCACTTTAAGTAGATGTTTCTGAATTGCCCTCCAAAGTTGATAAACAAGTTTATCTTCCTATCTTGGTAAACATTGTCAAATCAGCAATCTTTGGTATTTAACAGATTTTTTTTGTGACAATTTAATTGGATATGAGATGGCATCTCACTTTCCTTTGCAGTTACCTGGTTACTAGTGAGCTGCATTTTTTTTTTTTTTAAATATAGGTCATTTTGCAGGCCATTGCTGTGCATAAACTTAGCCTATCCTTCAAGTAGAAGTTTTTGTCCCCCTTTCTTAGTGATATGTAGGAGTTATTAGATACCAGTATGAATTATTACTAGTAATTTCTTTTACATTATTTTGGTTGTAACTGGATATTAGTTGTTTTTAGGTTACTTGTGTTGCAATTATATTATCCAGTCTGTGGCTTCCATGCAACCATGGAGCAACCTTTTCTTTCTCCTTACAGTTTTTGTGTTACGAATCTTGTTTAAATAATCCTTCCCTATTCTGAGGTAAAAAAATATTTTTTTTTTCAAATTTTCCACAAAATTTTAACTTTTTAACATTTGGATATTTAATAACCCTGATATTGATCTATTAGTATTGTATGAGATGACGAAACTACGCTTTTTAACATGAATGAGAAAATTAGTGGTCCTGGCACCATTCATTGAATAGCCCATCTTCCCACTGATTTATAATGACATTTCCATCATATTTAAAGTTTTTATATAAATTTAATGTATGGGTTTATATCTAGGCTGTCTGTGATGTTTCACTAACTTAGTTGACTATGTTTGGTCAGTACAACACCAATTATTACATGTTCTATTATATTTACTATAGTAAAAATCCTCCACTTGATTTTCTTTCTTCACAACTGTCTTAATTATTCTTGGCTTTTTGATTATCTGTCGTTACCCACAGAACCATTTACTCAGTCTCCCAAACCAGGCAGTGAGGGGTTTAGAAAAAAGACAGACACAAAAGGAGAAAAAAAGCAGGACCCAGTGGATCAGCCAAACTTCTGATGAAAGAAGACTGACCACAAGCAGGCTCAGCATGTTTATTATATAAGTTTAAACGTCAAAAGGATTTATTGTGAGAAAACTTCTTCAAGATAAACAAAACTGAACTTGAGGGTAATGAGCTCAATTAGGGTTTATCAGCTTGCACCCATAACTCTCTACCTTCAGGCAACAGGCGTTTGTACCCAAGGCCATTAGATAATAAATTCTGTGACTGGCACAGAATCTCCTTTGGACAGAACATCACCATATCGATTGGGCAATCTTTGATTGGTATCTTTGCACAGAGAAATTCCTAAGGGAGGTGTCACCTCTATCTTTGGGCAATTCCAAAGCCCCATGAGTCATTCACCACTCCCAACCATTATCAATGTTAATTTCAGTATAAATTAAAATCATTTAAAACCAGAATTTAAATTCAATATAATAAAAAACAAAAACTTTTGGGATTTTAATTGGAATTGCATTTAAATTGTCAGGAGAACTGAAACCTTTGATATCAGATTTTTCTATCCATGAAGATGGTATCTCTTTCCAGTTATTGAGCTCTTTCAGGTCTTTCAGTTTCTTCAGTAATATTCTTACTTTCCAACTTCTTACTCTCATATTATTCTTGCTATAATTTCTGTCTTTTTATTGCTGATTTTGGTTTGTTTTAATGATGTTTCACTCCTTAGCTCAACTTCACAATAGATGAGCAGCCATAATTTTCTCAAAGCTTGAAAGGACACACCACATACTAACATTTATTGATCAGGCCAGAGACTAGCGACAATGGAGGTTATCTTTAGACAAATTCCCCTCCTGGAACTTTGGTAGACATTCAGCCTTATTTCCAGGTACCATAGGGTTAACACAATCACACATGCTATGTCCTTCCATCTTTTATATACGTCTTTTAAAATTTCAGCTCCTCTAAGAAATATATTGATTTTTCTGAATGCTTTTATCCTTCCTTTTCCATTGGGATAATTTGCAAATTACTAAGTCAGAATTGCATTTCTGAGAACAGTGCAATGTCTGTAAGCCATTGTCTCTTTCAAAATCTATCATAGCATCATATTCATCTTTACTTTTTGAAATGTAAAGTTCTAGAGCACATGCCTTATTATTCCAAAAATTCTTTTTGTAGTTCTAAGATGGCAGGGTACTTGGTACTTTTTTTTCCCTTAAAACTATCATACTTTTGTTCCCTCAATAGTTTTCTTTTCATTGGCCAGAATAGCAGGTTAAAAGAAAAAAATTTTTTTTAAAGCAGCTTCCCTTATTTTCTTTGGGGTAGATGCTAACTAAGTCAGAAATGCTGTTTTTATTTGTATAATGTTTCCACTTTCCAAATATCTGAATTCTCCTACGATTTTTCTATTTTCTTTATGGTCTGTCTCAGGAATGAATCATCATTTCATCACATAATCAGATAGGAATGTTGGAAACTGTGGGGAGGTGGTTTGCAATTGCATGAGAAAGAAATTTGTAGCAACTTTCACACCCACTTCTAAGATGTTGAGCAAATATTTCACATAGGAAGAGACAAAAAGGAAGAAATCAGAGAGAATTACACATACACATACACTTCAACCACTCCTTATTACTTTTCGGAAAGAGCTCCACATTGTAACCTAAAGATATCGCCTGTCCTTCAGGCAGTAGAACTCATGTAAAGGCATGGTTTGTCTACTTGAACCACATCTTACCTGTCCCTGGTTTTCAGATAATCAACAGCACACATTTTGAGATAGCTGATTATGACCAGTGATGCAATATGGATGTGTGGAAAAAGCTATTATCTGTGTGAAGTCAATGGGTCATTTCTTTTTTCTTTTTTCCTTTTTTTTTTTTTTTTGGGAGGGAGAGATGTCCTCTTTTTTCTCTGATTCTCTACCTTGTTGATTTTTGGAACTTTTTAATCCAGTAATTTGCTATCCTCATGTGTCAGTTCTCTAAAACTTTGGGTTCACAGTTAGCAACTTGATACTGATATTTGGATCTGGTTGAGCTGCTTCTCAGCAGGAATTTTCTCACTTTCCCCCACCTCACCCATAAATTGATAGACCATCTTTAGCAAAATGAGAGGAAAACAACAACAACAACAACAAACTCCTATTCGCCCCGGGAAAGGAACACATTTCTTTGGATTAGGGTTTCTCAATCTTGGCACTATTGACATTTTGTATTACCCAACTGTTGAGAGGTGCTGTCCTGGCCTTTGCAGAATGTTTAGCATCATCACTGAGGTCCTGTATTACCTCCCTCTTCATCCAGTGGTGACAATCAAGTATATCTCTAAGATATTACCAAATGTCCTCTGGGGGATTAGATCACCTCCTGATGAGAACCACTGGTTTCCATTCTATGAACCTTTAAAGAAATGAGTGCAAAGGACCCTGGGGGATTAAATCACCTCCTGTTGAGAACTACTGGCTTCCATTCTTAGAATCTTTAAAGAAATGAGTGTATATGACCAATTTCCTGGTATATCTATATTATAGTTTCTAGTAGTATTTTAAAACTAACTATATGTAGGCCTAGGGCTAATTAATTTGTGTTTATAAGGGGCTTTGAGATCCACAACTGAAAGTAGTTACAAGGCATACAATATCATTGCAATGATTTATTTGTGTCCTGTTATTTAATTTGTGATATGGCTGAGATTATGCAATTTATTATCTTAAGGTGAAGGAGAGCTCATTGCTTGCCAAGATGAAAATATACAGGAGATACAGTAATCTATCTATTTCACATATTTTGAACAGAGAGCTGCCTGCTTGCATTTATCACTGTGTTATATGAGGGTGAATTATGAGACCTCACAAAGAAGGCGTATCTCTTTTTATGTATTCATAATTCAGAAATAGTAGCTGAATGGATTTTTTTCTGTAAGGGAAAAAAAAAAAAAAAAAAAAAGAAGCACCACAGGACCCAGATCAGCTTGGGGATTTGAATGTTCAGAACAATTTCTCTGCCTACGAGAGTATTGAAGTGAACTAATTAGAAAGTATATGCAAAGAAGAGAAGGTTATAACTTTAGCCTTTATTGTTGTGGTCTGGTATTGTAAGCCAAAGACTCCCAGTTTAATGTGAATATTTTGAGGCATCATGCTACTTAAGTAGGAAGGTCATTTTTATTTTAAGTAGTAGAGTCATTCATTATTCCCAACCCCACTTTTTTATTGGTGCATTATATTTGTACATAATGATGGGATTTGATTTATTGTTACATATTCACATGTGCACACAGTATAACGATATAATTTGGCCAATATTACTTCCAAGCATGTCCAACTTTCTACCTCTTGGTTCCTTTCTTCTACTAATCTCCCTTTAATTTTCATGAGATCCACCCCCAACTTTCTTTTCCTTTTTCCTCTCTAGCTTCCACATATGAGAGAAAACATAGGACCTGTGACCTTCTGAATTTGGCTTATTTTGCTTAATATAATGATCTCTAGTTCCATTCATTTTCCTGAAAATGACATAATTTAATTTTTCTTTATGACTTAATAAAACTCCATTGTGCATATATACATTTTCTTTATCCCTTCATCTGTTGATAGACACTTGGGCAGGTTCCATAGTTTGGCTATTGTGAATTGTGCTGCTATAAACATGGGTGGGTATGCATGCTTCGCTGTAGTAAAATGACTTTAATTTTTTAGGATAAATACCAAGGAGTGGTATAACTGGGTCACATGGTGATTCCATGCCTAGTCTTTCGAGGAACCTCCATACTTATTTCCATAGTGGTTGTACTAATTTACATTTCCACCAACAGTATAAAAGTATTCCTTTTTCTCTACATCCTCTCTCATTTTTCCAATTTTATATCTTGAAAACCCAAGCCACAGGGATATTATTCATGTGTCATCTGATAGAGAAATTGCTTGAACACTTGTCATCTCAGCAATAATCATTAAGAATAATAACCACTACAGTTTATTGAGTATTAACCACAAAAATGACATAGCATGTCAGAGCTTGGCACGTGGTGATCATGCTGCTGCTGTGTCATTGTGCTAAGGGTGTCATGTGAATAATTTCATTTGATCTTCACTGTCACCCTGAGAAGTAGTAGTATAGCTCCATTTTAGAGGTGAAGAAACTGAAACTTAGAGGATGAGTTAGTCATTGGTTGATCAAGATGCAAACACATGTCTGTGTGATTCCAAGATCTATGTCATTAAGCACCAACTCTAGTGCTGTTCAGTATAGTAATCCCTAGTCACACGTGGGTAGGGAGTACTTGAAATGGGTTTATTCAGAATTACAAAGCAGAATTTGCTGTAAGTGTAAAACACACATTTGATTTTGAAGACCTAGTATAAAGCAATGAATTTAAAATACCTCAGTATTTTTAAACGATTGATTACATGTTGAACTGAAAATGTTTTGGATGTATTGGGTGAAATAGTCAAGCACTACTAGGACTAACTTCTTTTCATTTTTTAATGGTATATTTGCATATATTTTGTAATATATTCATACATGTAATTTATCTATGCATCCACAAATTAAAAATAGTATTTATATGCATCACACAAACCTGTTCCCTCTTTTGAATCTTGGTACTCATGTACATTTTCATACATATTTTTGTGTGTACATTTTATGCATATTCAATTTTCTTGATATACATGTTTGTTTCCTAACTCTCATCTGACACAAATTTTAACACTACCCTGATTCTTACCCCTATACCTAAACTGAATTTTGTAGGAAAGCACAAATAGTATTTGACATTCATGTGTATTTCAACTTATATATATAATTATCAATGGTATATTTGCATATATATTGTTATATATTCATATATATCATTTATCCATGCATCTGCCTATTAAAATAAGGGTATTTATATGAATCATATAATCTGTTCCCTTTTTCAGAACTTAGGAATTTATATACATTTTCATGTATTCAGTCTTATGAATATTCAAATTTCTTGTTATGGCTTGGATGTGAGGTGTCTTCCAAAAGCTCACGTGTGAGACAATGCAAGAAGGTTCAGAGGAGAAATGATTGGGTTGTATGGGTTCAACCAGTGAATCAATTCCTGATGGGATTAACTGAGTGGTAACTGGAGGCAGGAGGGGTGTGGCTGGAGGGAGTAGCTCATTGGGGACCTGGCTATGGGTATATATTTTGTATCTGGAGAGTGGAAACTCTCTCTTTCTCTGCTTTCTGATGATGTGAGCTGCTTCCCTCTGCCAACACTCTTCCACCATAATGTTCTGCCTCACCTAGAGCCCCGAGGAATGGAGCCTGCCTTCTATGGGCTAAGACATCTGCAACTGTGAGCCCTCAAATAAACATTTTCTCCTAAAATTGTTCTGGTCAGATTCTTTTAGTCACAGCAGTGAAAAAGCTGACTAAAACATTTCCCAATATATATACATATTTGTTCCCTAAACTGACCCCAAATTTAATACTAAGGCTATTCTTACCCCATACCTAAACTGAATTTTATAGGAAAGCACATAGAGTAATTTGACATTCCTGTGTATTTCAACTTATATATACAATTATCGATGGTATATTTGGATTTATATCATTATGTATTCATATATATATCATTAATCCATGCATCTACCAATTAAAAAAATGGTATTTATGCACATTGCATTAAACCATTCCCTTTTTCAGAACCATGTATTTATAAACATTTTCATACATGTTTTCACATATACATTCTTATGGATATTCAAGTTTCCTGATATACCATTTTGTTCCCTAAGCCTAACCCTAACCTGACCCCAAATGTAATACTAACCCCATTTAAAAAATTTGTTTTACTCATCAAATCATTTATAAAGGAGCAATCCATAGTCTGTGAAAAAACTTTTGCAATACACATACTTTTTTACAAAATATGCAAAGGCTGGACAACTCAACAATTGGCAAATAATGCAATTAAAAATGAACAAAACACTTAAACAGGTATGTCATTGAAGAGGACAATTAAATGGTAAATAAGCACGTGAAAAAACATGAGCATTATTGTTGTTAGAGAATTTTACTTTAAAACCATAATGGGATACCTAAGAGATTTATTTCCTATGGTATATATATATATATATATACACACACACACACACACACATATATAGCACACACACATATATATGTATATATAAAATATATATTTTTTATTTGCAAAACAAAAAGCATTAACAAATAATAAATTTGTTGCTGTGTACCATATGATAAATGAGAGAATGAATAATTGCAATAAAAGCATGCTAACAATCATCTCTCTGAGCTGAAAGCAGGACTCTTCACCCTGTTTTCCTAAATATTATATCATCAAACCTATCATTTATCCCATTTTCCACTGACCTTCATGCCAGATATTCTTTTTTTTTCCCAGAAACATCAATAATTATATATAAATGATCTAGATGTTGTAATTAAGACATACAAATGTTCAACATGTGTAAAAAGCAAATAATATCTATATGCTCCATACATATGTCACACTTTAAATATCAATACACCAATAGGTGAAAACAAAAGAAGGGGAAAATAAGCATAAGAAATCTGAAGTAGAGCTATTAATATAAAATAAATTTTAAGAAAAAGTATTTTCAGAGATAAAGGGGTACATTTAATAACCATAATAGGGTAACTTCTTCAAGGAAGTCTAATAATCCTAAATATGTATGTATCTAATAACAAAATTTCAAATACACGAAGTAAAAATTAATCAAACTAGAAAGACAAATCCACAATCATATTTGGAGATTTTAAGCCCCCTCACTTTGCTGGAAGAATGAGTTTGATATATAAGGCTTAACAACATTATCAGTCACCTTGACCTATTTGTTATTTATTTATAGAGAACTATATACAAAAATGAGAACTATATACAAAATGAGAACTATATACAAAAATGACAAGTGTAAAATTAATAAGCATAGACTATATTGTTTCATAAAAAAAGCTTTGAGAAATTTAAAAAATTTAAAATCATGCAGACTGTTTCCTGCATGATTTACTACATTGAAATTAATCACCTTAAGATATATAGAATCCCACCCCTACATCTCAACTGCTTCAAAATCAAACAGCACACTCTTAAATATCTCACAGATCAAAGAAGAAAGTACAAGAAAAGTAAATAAAAAGTTCTTTGAAACAAGTGATAATAAAAGCTTAAAATATGCACACTTACAACTTAAAGTATTTGTAAAAGAAAGATGCTAAATTAACAATCAAGTTATTTTCAAATTAGGTTGTAGGAAGGAAAAAGTAAGAGTAGGAGCAGAAATATGTGAAATAGAAAAGAAATAACACAGCTAAATGCTGATAAAAATCTAACAAGTTTAATCAAGAAAAAAGCAATAAAAAGTATCAATGGAAAGGGAGCTATCAAAACAACCCTATGGATACTAAAAATGTATTAAGATAAAATTACAATTGTATAACTAAAATTATATAGCTTATATAAGTTGGTCTATTTTAGAGGATAGAAACCCCTGCTTGTTTGTACAACCCATGTGAGTGATTTATTTTTTCCCATCCTTTTACCTTCAGTCTGTGGATGTCTTTGCCTATGAGGTGAGTCTCTTGGAGACAGCATATTGTTGGGTTTTGTTTTTTAATCCAATCTGCCAGTCTGTGCCTTTTGATTGATGAGTTTAGACCATTAATATTTAAGGTTATTAAGATATGATTTGTGTTCCCAGTCATTTTGGTTTACTTCTGGTTTTTAATTTGAATTAGTTTCTCCTTTGATTGACTATTCCTTTAGTGTTGTTCTTCTTTGGCTGGTTTTCACTTTTCTTTCATTTAATCTTCAAGGATTATTTTGTTGAGAAAATTCTTCAGTGCAGGCTTTCTGGTTGTGAATTTTTAAATTTTCGTTCATCATGGAAGGTTTTAATTTCATCTTCAAATATGAAGCTTAATTTGCTGGATATAGGATTCTTGGTTGGTACCATTTTCTTTCAGAGGTTGGTATATGTTATTCCAGGACCTACTAACTTTGAGGGTCTGGGTTGATAAATCAGCTGAGATCCAAATTGGTTTCCTTTGTATATAATCTGATATGTTTCTCTTGCAGATTTTAAAATTTTATCCTTATTCTGTATGCTAAGCATTTTCATTATAATGTGACTTGATGTGGGTCTATTGTAATTTTGCACATTTGGGGTCCTATAAGCCTCCTGTATTTCATTTTCCATTTTATTTTTTATCTTTGGGAAACTTTCTGATATTATTTCATTGAGAAGATTGTGCATTCCTTTGGTTTGTTTCTCCATGCCTTCATCTATCTGATAAATCTTAAATTTGGTCTTTTAATGTTATTCCATAATTCTTGGAAGTTCTGTTCATGGTTTCTTAACATCTTCTCTCTGTGGTCAATTCTATTTTCAAGACTGTATATTTTGTCTTCATTGTCTTATGTTCTGTCTTCCAAGTGGTCTGGTCTGTTGATGATGCTTTGTATTGAATTTTTAATTTGGTTTATTGTTTCCTTCATTTCAAGGATTTTTTTCCCCCAGAATTTCTATTTCTTTATTGAAATGATCTTTTGATACTTGTATTTGCTCTCTTACATCATCCTTTACTTTGCTGATCCGTTTAACTGGGTACATGCTAAACTCCTTCTCTGACATTTCTTCCATTGTGCTATCAATGAATTCTGTTATTAGAGTATCTTGGTTTGCTTGGGGTGATTTGTTCCCTTGCTTTGTCATGTTGTTTGTGTGTCTACCCATCTAAGAGTACGGATCTGGGACAGTAGAGTTTCTACCCTGTGGACTTAGAGTGTCCCTGAAGGTTTCCAGTACCTTGCTGTTTAGGGGTGGACAAAAAATAGCAACCAACAATGAAAACAATTTACAGCATTAAACCAAATAGTTCCTACTATGATGTCTACAATGTTAATTATCACAATAAACAGATATGATATGATCAGGTATGCCTATAATAGAAACATCAAGTTTGCAAAAGGGTTTACATTTTTAGATGGTGGACAGGGAGAGAGCAGAAGTGATATAGGATGTGATAATTATGAAGGAAGAGGAGAGAAGACAGAAGTAAAAGATTAAAGGAAGAGTGAAAGAACAATAGAGATTGGCTGTTAGCAGAAGAAAAGAGAATCAAGGGAAACAGGAGAAAAAAAATATACATAAAGCAAATTTTTAAATAAAAATATTAAAAAGTAAAAATAAAAGAATACAAAACTAAAATATACTAATCAAACAACCTAATTCACAAAAAACTAATCCATGTAAAATAATTGGCTTCAAAAATGCTAGAGATGAGAAGGAAAAATATAGGAAACTATATAAATGTCCATGTACCAGTAAGGTCACAAACAGTGAAAAAAAAAATAAAAATACTGATGAAAAGTTAAAGAATTCTTTCCATTGGAGTTCAAAATATTCTCAGCTTCTCTTCTCAGCTATTTTAGGTGGGATTGTGTGGAGCGTGATGCCCTACCCTCTGG
>JAJEJO010000924.1:115015-170809 GCA_020662805.1 Glaucomys volans
TCTTAGTCCCCTCCATCATCTGCAGACCCCACATTTCCTGGTCTTGGTGTCTTCTCCAAACAATTTCTCTAGCCCCTGCCCTTCCAAGTTCCCAGCCAGATATGTCTCCCCCAGCCACTCCTGCAAGCAGTTAGATTGGAGGGGGAGGACTAGAACCGGGTGGGTTTTGTGACCTGTTGTTCCCGGTACAGACCTCTCTCCATATTTGATTTTCCTCTGGTCACTTAAACACACTCTGTAATGCAGCATGTGGAGTATTTACTGGGCCTGTATTCTGGGCCAAACCGAGGTTTGCCAGAAATGGGCTTCCTCAGCTGCTGGCCCCCTTGGCACAGCTGCAAAATGGGTCCTTCCTTTGTTCTCCACACACTGCCTGGAGAGATGGCGGCTTCTTCCCTGACACTGTTATTATCCAGCACGTCCTTCAGGTTTGTTGGGCAATGTCCTTGGTCTCTAAATGCTCTGTACCCAGATGTGCCTCGGGCCTCCCAAAAACTCAGGTTCCTTTAATTCCCTTATCCCTCTACTATGCTCACGGAGGGACCCCTCTGGCTGGAGCTCCTGGCCCACTGTGCCACTGAAGATTCTTCCTGATTATATCCAACCTCCTGTGTCCCCTATCTCCTTTGAAGGCCCCATTTTAGATTCCAGTAAAGTACTCCCCACCTCCTATTATCCTTCCTTCATTTCATCAGTGAACATGCTGGGAGCCCTTAGAATACTCCAGTTTCTGTGTAAGGGCCTAGAAATTACAAAGATTAACAAGACCCATTGTTATAGAATTTACTTTCTAATAGAGAAGATTGATGGGTTTGGCTAAAGGCTGGAGTTAACAGGGCACTACAGATTGGGTGGCTTAAACCACAGGAACGTTACCTCATGGTTCTGGAGGCTAGAATCTGAGATCAAGGGGTTGCTAGGGCTGGTTTCTTCTGGGGCCTCTCTCCTTGACTTGCAGGTGATTGTCTTCTACCTCTGTCTTCCCTCTGTGTGCATCTACATCCAAATATTCTCTTTCTCTAAGGATGCCAATCATATTAGATTAGGAACACCAATATACCCCATTTTTACTTGGTAAAGTCCTGGTCTCCAAATATGGTCATATTCTGAGGTACTCCATTCAGGACTTCAGTCTATGAATTTTGGGAGGAACACAGAAACAAGTACCTTGGCCACATCTAATTCCTTGGGGGCTACATGTTTAGGGAAGCCCAACATGTGTGAAGTGGGGATTGGTGGTCTCCTGAAGATTAAATTTTCTCATTTTCTTTAGTACAATAAGCTGTCAGATACTCTCAATAGAGCAGAACCTGATGCGGATATTAGGAACTGTTGTAGCTTAAATTTTGTCCCCATCCCCAAATGCATATATTGAAATCTTAACCCCCAGTGTGACTGTATCTGAAATAGGACCTTTAGAGAATGAATTAGGGTTCCATGAGGTAAAAAGGGTAGGACCCTGATCTGGTAGGGCTGGTGTTCTGAGAGGAAGAGACACTAGAGACGGCTCTCCATGGCACAGGGAAGAGGCCTTTTAAGCACACAGCAAGAAGGCCACTGTCTGCAGATAGGAAGAGAGGCTGCACCAAAAATTGATTTTACAGGTCCCATGATCTCAAATTACCAACCTCCAGAACTGTGAGGCAGTTGATTTCTGTTATTTAAGCTGCTTAGTCTGTGTATTTATTTCGGCAGCAAGAGCTGACCAATACAAGGGCCTTGATCAGGCTCAAAGGTGCTCAGTGTAAAGGTATAACAAGACTCTTGTTTTTTGATGGCTTAGTAGGAGCTGCTCACTCCTTGCTATGAGAAGTTGGTCATTGAGAAAGCCATCATCAGTTTGGGGTCTACAAAGTGGGTGAGTGCTGTGGCAAATGATCTACCCCATGGTGGGAAAATAGTAAAATTTCTCTTATTTATTTAAAAATCTAAAAGAGCTCCTTTAGGAGCCCAGAGTATTCAGGAAACTAGTGGTGTTGTTAAGAATGAGTAATTGCCCCCTAAAATAGAATTACTTCTGAAGAAAAGAGTTGTCCATACTTGTGACTAGGTTTCAACCCAAAGTGCCAAGTGCTTTTGATGGGTGACACTGGACCCAGGCTGTGACTGAAGTTGAAAATCTCTTCCAATCACCTTTCAATTATTTCAGTTTTGGGGAAATAAATAATTGCATGGGCATGAGCATAAGGATAAGCGACCTTGGAGTTCAAGTATGGGGCTTGTGGAGCAGCTTGGACCAGCAGGAGCATCTCAGCAGAGTAGACAAGCATTCATGGGCAATGTGCAGATGACAAGCAGCTTCAAAATGTGTACACAGTGACAAGTGTCCAAGGTTTCAAGACAACCCAAGGCAAGAAGAGGTCATGGCAGCAAAAAGGATTTGACTCTAATTATGTTTGGCTGGGCAGTAGAATGACCTTCCAGAATCAATTAAACCCCTTGGGTTTCTTAGAAACAAATTTCAAGATTGTGAAGAAGTCTCAAAGGAAAGGTGAGACTTAAAATAATTAACTGAGTTGAAAAGTCAACTGGTTGAAAAGTTGTAAATTTTTAGGAAGGAAAAGTGAAAGAAATATGGGCTTAGAAGAGGAAAGAGCAATTGCAAAGACATAACAGAATCCAGTGTGTTGGAGAAGTGCAGGCCAGTGCTGGCCATGGGGTTCATGTGAGAGAAGAGAAAGGGATAAAACCTCAGAGGCACAGCACTATGGTGCTTGCTATGGAATCAGGTAATGGAAGGGAACTGTGCTTCTCTAGCTGCAGGGAGACCCAGTCATTGCCAGGGTCTATGCCAGGGGTTTCTACATTTCTTTATCCATTCATCTGTTGAAGGGCATCTAGGTTGGTTCCACACTCTAGCTATTGTGAATTGAACTGCTATAAACATTAATGTGGCTGTGTCACAGTAGTATGTTGATTTTAAGTCCTTTGGGTATAAACCGAGGAGTGGGATAACTGGGTCAAAAGGTGGTTCCATTCCAAGTTTTCTGAGGACTCTCCATACTGCTTTCCATAATGGTTACACCAATTTGCATTCCCACCAGCAATGTATGAGTGTACTTTTTTCCCTACATCCTCACCAATATTTATTGTTGCTTGTATTCTTTTTTTTATTATTAATTTATTTTAATTCATTGTACACAAATGGAGTACAGCTGTTGTTTCTCTGGTTGTACACAAAGTAGAGTCACACCATTTGTGCAATCATACGTGTACATAGGGTCATGATGTTTGTCTCATTCTGTTATTATTCTTACCCCCCCACTCTGATCCCACCCCTCTTTTTCCTCTATGCAATCCATCCTTCCTTCATTCTTGCCTCCCTTCCACTCTGCATTATGTATCATCATTCACTTATCAGAGAGGTCATTCAGCCTTTGGTTTTTTGGGATTGGCTAATCTCACTTAGCATGACATTCTCCAACATCATCCATTTACCTGCAAATGCCATAATTTTATTCTTTTTATGGCTGATTAATATTCCATTGTGTATATATACCATAGTTTCTTTATCCATTCATCTATTGAAGGGCATCTAGTTTGGTTCCACAATCTAGCTATTGTGAATTGAGCAGCTATGAACACTAATGTGGCTGCATCACTGTAGTGTGCTGATTTTAAGTCCTTTGGGTAGAGGCCAAGGAGTAGGATAGCTGGGTCAAATGGTGGATTCATTCCGAGTTTTCTAAGGAATCTCCACACTGCTTTCCAGAGTGGCTGCACTAATTTGCAATCCCACCAACAATGCATGAGTGTACCTTTTTCCCCACATCCCTGCCAATACCTGTTGCTGCTTGTATTCTTGAGAATTGCCATTCTGATTGGAATGAGATGAAACCTTAAGAGTAGTTTTGATTTGCATTTCTCTAATTGCTAGAGATGTTGAACATTTTTTCACATATTTGTTAATTGATTTTATGTCCTTCTATGAAGTGTCTGTTCAGTTCCTTAGCCCATTTATGTATTTTTTAGTTATTTATTTTTAATTGGTTCTTGTTAATTTTACATTACAGTAGAACCCATTTTGATATGATTATACAGCAGGGAATATATCTTTTTTTTCACAATGTAGATTCACATGATTAATATAATCTTACATATACATAGGGTAATACCATCTGTCTCAGTCTACTATCTTTCCTTCCCCACCCCCTCCCATTCCATTTTCCTCTACACCATCCATACTTACTCCATTCTTTTATTACCCCCTTCATATCCCCCCCCCCCAATTTGTTTGAGCATCCACTGATCAAACATTTGGCCTTTGGTTTTTTGGGCTTGGCTTATTTCACTTAGCATGATATTCTCCAACTCCACCCATTTATCAGCAAATGCCATAGTTTGGTTCTTCTTTATGGCTAATATTCCATTGTGCATATATACCACAGTTTCTTTATCCATTCTTCAATAGAAGGGCATCTAGGTTGGTCCTTAGCCCATTTATTGATTGGATATTTTAATTTTTTTGGTGTTAAGTTTTTTGAGTTCTTTATATATCCTAGAGATTAACGTTTTATCTGAGGTGCATGTGGTAAAGATTTTCTCCCATTCTGTAGGCTCTTTCTTCACATTATTGATTGTTTCTTTTGCTGAAAAGAAGCTTTTTAGTTTGAATCCATCCCATTTATTGAGTCTTGATTTAACTTCTTGTGCTTTAGGGGTCTTGTTAAGGAAGTCAGATCCTTGGCTGACATGGTGAAGATTTGGGTCTACTTTTTCTTCTTGTAGGTGTAGGGTCTCTGTTTTAGTGTCTAAGTCTTTGATCCACAGTGAGTTGAGTTTCTTGCAGGGTGAGAGATAAGGGTTTAATTTCATTTTGTTACATGTAGCCTTCCATTTTTTTCCCCAGCACCATTTGTTGAATAAGCTATCTTTTCTCCAGTGAATTTTTTTTTTTTTTTGGTTGGGGCTGGGGATTGAACCCAGGGCCTTGTGCTTGTGAGGCAAACACTCTACCAACTGAGCCATATCCCCAGCCTTTCCAGTGAATGTTTTTGGCACCTTTATCTAGTATGAGATACCTGTATTCATGTGGGTTTGTCTCTGTGTCTTTTATTCTGTACCACTGGTCTACATGTCTGTTTTGGTGCCAATACCATGCTGTTTTTATTACCATAGCTCTGTAGTATAGTTGGAGAGCTGGAATTGTGATGCCTCCTGCTTCTCTTTTCTTGCTAAGGATTACCTTGGCTATTTTGGCTCTCTTATTTTTCCAAATGAATTTCATGATTGCATTTTTCTTGTTCTATGAAGAATGTCATTGGGATATTAATTGGAATTTCATTAAATTTGTACAACATTTTTGGTAGTATGGCCATTTTGACAATATCATCTCCTGGTATTTATCTGTGGAAGGGCACGGCACCCTTACCTCAATTGATCTATATAGTGGATGGCCACTTGTCACAGAAGACTTGAAGTATCCCCAGGGATGAATGGAGGTTCCCTAGTGGCCAACAGTGGGCACCCCACTCCTTTGCTGGATTTTTTCTGTACATTATCTTGATTAGATGGATTTATAGATTATATCATTTAGTTATATCTCTCTTAACAAGTAAAAATGGATGAGTGAGTGGCTTAAAGAGTTCCAGAATGAAACTTGGGATTGAAAATGACATTCCCAGGCAGATGGCAGAGCTCACCCTTCTACTTCCTGTGAAAGTTTTCATCAAACAAAGATAGGTCACAACAGCAATGATATAATCATCTAAGAGGTTGGTCCATGAAACTGAATCAAGAGGTTTATTTAAAACATGAATTTATATCTACTGTGGCTAAGGTCAAATCTTACCCTCAATGTATGTTGGCCAATAATAAACTCAGCAAGATAATTAGTAGAATATCATTTGCTTCTTTATTGTACCTTTTAAAAATATGTGATTTTTTTTTTTTTGGAGGGGATACTGGAGATTTAGCCCAGAGATCCACATATACTAGGCAATCATCTCTGAGCTATGCCCCCAGTCCTAAAAGCATCTATTTTTATGTGTTTTATAATGTCCAGGATATTACTAGAACAATGACAAATGTATGTAATTTATGAGCAAGTAAATATATGTCATTAGGGAAGGATAGTTTAAATTTTTTACTGAGTGGGGTTTCAATTACAAAATTTTGGCACCTAGGATTTAGGTAATGAGAAAATGCAAAAAACATACAGAGTGCCTATAGAGTTCCAAATTGCCCTGTGGGTGTCCTGCAAGTATTTTTTTTTATGCTTTATCAGTAATTACCTGATGAGTTTTAGTCCACTCTAGTGTCCCTGCTTTCATTTCCTGGGGTCCCCAATGTGCCCAAAATATACAAGTATAGAAGTTCCTTTCCATAGCATCCTCTCCTCTAAGAGATGTCTGCTGGTGTCCTAGGACTGAGGCATTGTGGGAAGTATCTTCATTGTTATGGTATCATGTAGCCTCTAATAACTCATCCTGAGCTTGGCTGCATTTCACAATAGACCTGGAGAGTTGGGTTCCTGGATGCAGGCCAAGTGATGCTCCCCTCATCCATCAATAGTAACCCAGTGGGTGTCCCTGGTGTAAGAGGCTGGAGTCAAGGCTTGGGCTTAGTCTGTTTCTGTGACAGTTGGGTAGTGTCCTTCCCAGTCCAGGGTCTGGATTTTGACAGAGAACCTCTTTTATTTGGGTTTCCAGTCCAAATCCTCTGTGTTTTTCCAACCTGCAAAATCCTTTCTTTTCTATTACATGGTTTTTGATAAGGTACAGGGGGGTGTTAATGGCCCAAGAGATGGAGCTCCAAAGCTCAGCAGCAAACCTTGTTTCTTTTTCCCCCAGGGAAAGAAAGGCTCGGTTTTTGGAGACAGGGTGCCAGCCTTCACAGGGGAGTTGGCAGTGGAGGGAGGAAAGATGCTTTCATTCTTTCCTTTCGAGTTAACATCACCTCCCAGCCCAAGGCTGGATCAAATGACTTCTTCTAAAGCAGAAAGAAAATAAGAAAAATAAAGTCAGGTGCATTTTATAGGAAAAACAATTTAAAACCTCAATACATTTTAAGTTTTTCTCCTGGAAGATAGTTTTTCCAAATGACACCTGACATCTGCCATTTCCTGCTCTTCAGCTCTTGTATACTATGGTGTCTGCCAAGATGCAGCTTGGATGCTGTATCCCCCTTATTCCTTCACTGACAATATGCCTTCTCACTTGCTCATGGAGTTGGGTCTGCCTTGGCGCTCAGGATGCGAGGCTTGTTCCAACTACACTGAAGGACTCTTGCATATAAGAGCAGAAACCCACTGTAGCTGCCTTCAGCACAATAGGGACATTATTGGTGTACCCAGTGGGAAGGCCAAATCTGGAGCCAGGTCCTTTTTGGGCTGAGCTTCGGTGCTCCTCAGACTGAGCTCTATTCTTGGTTGTGCTGAAACTCTCCTACCTTCTTTCTCACAAAGTATTGCTCTTGGAGCTGCTCCAAGCCTATATTATAACGTCAGCTCCCAGTCTTAGAGAGAGGAAGACCATCTCTCTCCTGGAATCCATATATCTGCTCTCCTGAGGGTATCCAAAGGCTTTTCTGGATCACCTGCCTGATCCAGAATGCACCCCTGTGGCTTAGAATTGGGAAGCTCTGCTCTGTTAGACCTGATTACGTCTCTCTGTGGTGGATGGTGGTTGTATAGGTCCTTGCCAGCTACCAGGTTGGGTTTCCTGCAGGAAAGAGAGGTCCTATGGTGAGAAAAAGGGGTGCTGGCTTGGCTAGGCCACAACCAGAGCTGTCTGATGGAAACCCAAACGAGGGCCACTTGTGCCACATTGTGTCACCAGGCTACAAAGGGGGGAAGCCTGATCAGTAACAACAAGAGGTGAAAATCATGTATTACCATGTGCCAGGAATTTGCCAAGGGCTTATACTGCCTACATTTAATCTCTACAGCAATCCCTCCCAGCACATAGAAGAACCATCCTGCTTGCTGGTGAGAAATGGAGGCTTGCTGGTGAGTGGCACACATGGTGCTCGGTCTTACAGAGACTTCTCTAAGGTGGCTCTTTTAGCTTTTATTCAACCTTATTAGAACTCAGAGCTCAAGTGTGAGCTGGAGGCTGAGACAGATGCCAGGATGCTCTGAATCAGCATTCTCCTCTCACACCTCCCCTCAACAGCCAGACTTCAATTTCTGATTTATTTTTTAAAAATTAATTTTTATTTTGGATTAATGAAATAATCGTACATATTTATGGGGTAAATGTGAAATACATGTATACAATGTGTGCCAGTCAAATCAGGGTAGTTAGCATTTCTGTTTCCTTAAAATGTTTTATTTCTGGAGCCTTTGAGCTCCTCTTTTCTAGTTCCTCACAGAACGTATAATAGGTCATTGAGAGCTATGCAGACTCTCTTTCTTTGGGAGAAGTCATTCCAGAAGGCTTCTTGGGTACTGGGGGTGGAGCTCTGCTGTGGCCCTGCCTGCCTGGCTCTTCCAGCAGTTGGAGAGCAGAGCTTCCTGGACTCTTGTTTCCACCTATTCTGTACTAGACTCAGTGTCTCCTTTTCCAAATGATCCCAGAGGAGTAAGTGACGCACACACTTGCTCAGCTCACACAGCTGCCTTGTGGCAGAGCTGGGACTTGCTACCGACTTGTCCACCTTTCTTATTTCTGCTCTCTAGGGCATGTCCCAGCCCTGTGGCAGGTGCAGCAGTGATCCCTGATTCCCCTGCCTTCGTGTCCTCTTGGTGCCTCTTGGTACTGTCCTCTGGGATTAGAGTCGAGACAGCTGGGTTCCCAGTCTGGCTTCAGTACTGCCTAGAAGAGACTTTGGAGAAATCCCTTTACTTCTCCCAGCCTCAAGTTGTCCTCACCTAAAAGCTGAGGTAACCATATCTGTTCCTCTACCCTAATATGAAAATCAGGTGACATACACATGTGGGCTTTGGAAGTGGCACTATCTTCTACAAATGTTTTATATTTTGGTGTAACTTACTGTCCTTCTTACCACATCTTGTTAAATGGTTGGATATAGAAACACTTTCTTCTGAACAGTTTCTGGCCCTGCAGTGGTATCCAAATGATATTTCCTCTGGTTTTGGCTGATAATGGTTATTCATTTGTGTTCTCAGAAGGTAACTACAAAGCGATAAATTTTCCTTTTGTATTCCCAAGGTAGGCTACTAGGTATTTGCTCAGAAAAGCCACGTGTCATCAACAATAATGGATTCAGATATTACATAGATCTGCTCTCACTAAAAGTATTCACTCTGTGAAGGTTGATGGGGTCTGGGCATGGCAGTTATAGCAACTCAGTGAGCATAATACAGCCTGTTTTGGGCAGAATGGCCTAAATGGTTGTTTGCCCATTGGGTTTTTGTGTGTTGCTGAGTCCTCAAAGTGTGTCCTTGGGAGACATCAGGAAAACAAACTGCCTCATATCCTGTGTTCTGACAGTTTAGGTCTTCCCATTCATAGTAAGTGGCTCCAGAATCAGCCCCTGGGATGGGCCATTCTTCCTATCCCCAGTCTTACTTCCAAACTCACACACATGCACTTTGAGCAGGCTTTCCTCTCTCAAATTCTGCTTTCATCACACCTCTCCCTGTCCAAGAAGCTTTAATGATTTGAAACTGTTCAGACATCTTCATCTAGTGTTTGAGGAATTCAAGGCTTGGTTCACTTTTCCTTTCCAATGTTATCTTCTATTTACCTTTGGTGTGAACCTGTGGAGAGCGGTGACTGAGGATGGGAGAGCAGTGACCAAGATTGGGGGTCTCTGATGCCCTTATGGCTGTGGCATGCCCAGTGCCTGGGAATGTTTCTGTGCTGCTGTGGCAATGCCCTGCATGAGGAGGCTGTGTGCAAGGGTTCTATCAGCTCTGACCTTGATCTCAGGCACACAGCTCCTGGGAACAAGGAATTCTTATGCTAGACAACCACAATGTTTCACCAGCTCTGCTTCTCCTGTTCCTGCCCAATTTACAGTAACTGTAAACAATGGACTTTTTAAAAATGTTTACAGATTGCATTTTGATTCATTGTACACAAATGGGGTGCAACTTTTCATTTCTATGGTTTTGCATGACGTAGATTCATACCATTTATGTAATCATTCATTTACATAGGGTAATGATGTCTGTCTCATTCCACCATCTTTCATACCCCCATCCTTCCCCCCTCTCATTTCCCTCTACATAATCTAAAGTTCCTCCATTCTTCTCTCACCCCCCACCACCCCAGACTTTCTTGAGAGCTACACAAAGCTCCTAACATTGCACTTTGCAACCGTGGATTGCAACTGTGGAAAAGGTATATAGATATCCTAGTTTCTGTAACGTCCCTGAATACAAAGAATAATGGTTGCATAGTCTTTAACCTGATAATGAAACATATATAAATAACGATTGCTGGTGTAACTCTTTAGATCTGCATCTCCTTCAGAGAGCAGAGCTCCACCTGATCCCAGCTTCATCTTCAAGATGTATCTCTGTGAATCTTTATTTTCCAATCCCACTTTGTCCCTCACCTGATCTGAGAGTTTGGTAACACTGGTCATGGCATGAACCCTCAACTCTGATTTGCAAATCTCCATAGCCTTTCTTGGGCCTTTGCTCAGACCTATTTCCCCTGCCCAGGTTGAGCATCCCTCTCCTTTCCCCAGCTGTCCCTCCATCAGCCTCTTTAGATCCTATTCATTCTTAGGACTCTTCAAATTCTCCCTCTTTCCTTAATCTATCCTGAATACTACAGTTTCTAGAGACTTTTCTTTTCCCTGAATTCTTATTGCACTTATTATCTACTATTCCAGCTCAACTGCCCATCTATCTGTCTCTTTAACTAAAAGGATTTATTGGGTTGATTTTGTAAACTCCTTGATCATGTCTTACACTGCTTAGTTTCCTCCAAAGCAACTTACTCATTCCACAAATATCCACTTGTTCTAGATAAAAGTAAGGGAAATCCAGTTTAAGTTAGGCCCTCCCCCACCAAGGGGAAAAAAAGGAGAGTAGGGAATCACTGGTAAGATGTGGGAATTCATACTTTATTTTTGGACAATCTTTTTTCCATCTTACCTCTCAGATCTTTCTGGTAGGAAAATGGTTACACAAAGCTCCAGGTTTACGTCTTCCCACTTAGCACATCTCTGGGAAAAGCCATTTGTGAGCATGTGCATACCTGGGTACAGGGGCATGGGTGTCTTTCTACATCTATAAATTCATTCAGGGAAGGCCTGGCTTGGACCTGCTTGAGTTATTCATTCTTCTGGACTCTTCACTATGGCCAGGGGTGTGAAGTACTTTTGATTGGCTTTGCTTTGGTTCCATATCCTCCTCTGTGACACTCCACAGCTTGATCCAGGGCTCTGTCATCTGGCAACCTCATCATAACCCTTCCGTATAAGGGAGGATCAGTGTCTCCTTAGAAATCCTCCACACAGTCCAGAACTCTGCTGTATACCTCAATTTATGCCATCCACCTCTGGGTCCTTGAGTTCTTACATTTGGTTTGGGGAGTACAATTTAGGGAACCAATTTGGTTGCAACTCTCCATCCTGCTGAGTGAGGTAACCCCTCCAGCATCCCTGCCTGTCCTGACATACAGGAGAAGCTGGAGATCCTGGTTCCTTGATCAGCTCAGCATGTCACCCCAGTGCTGTCCCTTCCAGACCACTTTGATTTAATCTTCCTGCTTTTCAGAACCAGTAACTGATAGTGACTGTCTCAGGTAGCTTGTATTCCAGCTATACTGAAGGACAAACCAACCATATCGCTCAGGCTGCAATAACAAAGTCTCACAGACTGGGCCTAAGCAGCAGAAATGTATTTTCTTACAGTTCTGCAGTTGGAAGTCTAAGATCAAGTTGTTTCTGGGTTGGTTTCTTCTGACACTTCCATCTGTGGTTGTCTTCTCCCTATGTCTTTACATGGACACCCTCTGTGTGTCTGTGTCCGCTCTCCTATTCTTACAGGGATGCCAGTCACATTGAATTAAGGCCCACTCTAATAAACTCATTGTATCTCTGTAAGGAATCTATCTCCAAATATAGTTGCATTCTGAGCTACTGGGGTTTAGGACTTTAACATGTGAATTTTTGGGGGGACACAATTCAGCCTTCGATAGCAACCAACCAAATGAAGGTGTGGCATGGTGTGTGTGTGTGTGTGTGTGCCTGCCTATGTGTAACAGTGCCAGGGAATGGCTATAATCACAGGGCAGGAGAGCTAAGTTGAAAGACCTGCATGTCTTAGTTTAGGATTAACCAGCTAAACTAGGACTGTGTAGGTAAATAAAGGCCAATATAATGCTGGGCATTGAGTTCTTTATTCTTATTTCTAAAGAAATCAGGTCTCTGATCCCTGAGATGGGTCAGAGAACCAATGATAAAGTTTTCAATTCTAGGTCAACCCAAAGGACACATTAACTCGAGGTTCTTTTTTAAATATTTTCTTGGTGATCAGGATGATGGACTAGCAAGTAGGTCTGTTGGATCTGCTGGTGACACTGTGGACATCATTAAATCACATGCAAATCATTAACTAGGAAGTAGACAGGGCGCTCAGACTTCATCATTTTTATTCCCACCCCTGGGTAAACCCAGCAGCATAAATGCCCTCGCCCCTGGTGTGAGGAACTGCTCTGAAATGCAAAGTTTGACTCAGCTGGGGAAGTAAAAGAAACTGTAATGGTCTCATTTCTATCTCTTTGAGTAATGATATGCCAGTTTCCCAATAAATTGCATGAAGGTGAACAAGAAAAATAAGTCTTTGACCTTTCTCGTTTATATCCACACTTAGATATTTCTTCTCATATCTTATGCTGGCCACAGAGCTTTGCATAGGAGATTTAATTTCCTGCTGCTGCAAGCATTAAAATGGATAGGACCTCCTCTCCTCCTTCCCTTCTCCCTGCAACCTGAAGCCTTCTATGTGGCCTGTCACTCAGGGTATGGAAAGAGAATTAAGTGAGGGTCCTTTCTCTCTAAGCCAACTGTTCCCACAGTGCTGAGCAAATAGGTGCCTGATGAGAAAAATTGCAAATGCTGAGCATGTGGGACGTGGCAGTCATACCCTCTGGGTGATGAATAGCTTTTATCCAGATAAATGTAGTTATAATTTGTTAGTTTAATTACTGCAGCCTTGCAAAGTCTTGAACTGGTAATTCCTTTCTCAACAAATTAGAGGTCTTAAATAATTCTGTGAGAAGACAAATTCCTCACTCCAGTTTTTGGGCATTTCTCTGAAACATATTTCCAGAACTCAGCTGGGTGCCATTAACAACTTGGTGCAACAACTCTGGTTGCATTGTGATCCCTAAATGTCTCTTTGGAGTGGCTTCTGCATTTCTAACAAGAAAGCATAAATCTCCTCTTAGTAATTACCTTCCTCAACTTCCCCTCTTGGGATATGAGAAAGATTTCATCTTTTCTGAACAACCCACAGCCTTTGTCCCAAAAGAAGACAGTAAGGGAGCCCTCCTGCTGTCCCACCCAAGTTCTGAGTCTGAGATGAAAGTTCTGTGAGGAACTGTCCCCAGGAAACACTAACCACCTGGCCTCTTCCCAGGACTAGGTAGTGGGACCAGAAGGAGCAAGGTTTATGTGTGAAAAATGGATGCTTTCTCTCCTGCTTTCTGATTTCTGCTCACTTCCTCTCTTTGCTAATGCCTTTTTTCCCCTCAAGTGAGCTCAAGCTTAGCTGGCTTTCTGTCAATCAGAAATCTCTGCTAATTGGCGTATCTCTGCTTTGCAAGCAGAGTGATAACTGATATTCATAATGATATTCCAGAACTCTGTAAGATCCTGAAGAGTCTCATGAATTCTCAAAAAATGATTGACTTTTGTGCAGTATAATTTTAGTGTCAGGAATATCTTATGGTTTTCTGACTCTGTGCAAATTGGATGTATGGGATATAACTTTCTATTTACTAGAGTGTTAAGTGGAAACCAATATTCTTTAGGAAAGATGGAAAATAGGACCTTTTCAATTTGGAAGCTCCTGATGGCAAGAGAGAGGGGTCAAATCAAATGCTTCTTTTCATCTCTGATATACTTAGTAGGAATTCAGAGAGTGCTTATTGGCAATTGGGTAGTACAGAGACTTAGGTGGGTATAAATTTGATCATCCCCTCAGCAGGTTTGAATGAGAGACCTGAACATTCTTGTCCAACTTGAAAGTTCAGAGAAGTGGGATCTGAACAGGCTTCAAAAATCTACAGATCAGGAAAACTCACAGAGTGCAGATCAGAGTAGTCAAAAGGACCTAAATCCAGGTGTTCAAGGTGTTGAGGACAATCCCAAAAGGCAGACCTATGATGGCAGGCCTTGGAGCAAGCAGTTTCCTGCTGTGTTGGGGCAACTGTGGGATCACCACTTGTCACCCACAATCATGTGAGACTAATGATGTTGGACCTGAGATCCTAATGGAGTAGAAGGATGGAGATGATTGGAGGCTGAGACTCCAGCAAGGTCAATCACCTGTTTCTTCCTTCTTCATTTGTGGTGGATTATGACTCCGGCACCCAGGTGACCATGTGTCAGTCTGCTTAGATGATTGAGTTGACCAGAGGCAACCATGCACCTTTGCTGTCTGTCTAGTTTACTTGCCACTTGACTTCATGCTAAACTCTCTTGTTCTTTAAGAGAATGGCATTTCTGATACTATATCCTTCTCTTTATGCTTCTATCTGTATCTCCTAAAGGTACAGATACTTATCTTGTATTTAGTAGCTCTCACATATGGTATTCCCACTGTGTAACAGGGGATGGGAACACATTCATGGTCTCTGTTTCATATGTATTATTCTGTTGCAAACTACTCCAAATCTTAGTATCTTAAAACAACAGTGATTTGTTATTTTTTCATGAATTTGAGGGTTGACTAGAAATTTTTGTGTTTTTTTTTCTTTCTTTTTTCTTTTGGTCTCTCATATGGCTAATTTTCATTGATTGACAGGCTGGTTGGAAGATTCAGGATTCTTCTGCATATCAAGGGCTCAGGTACCTTTTGTTGGATGGCGTGCTCTTCTGTATGGCTCTCTCTCTTTCATGCTCTCTGACTCATTTTGTCTCTCTCTCCTCTCATTCTTTAGGGTTTCTCTGTGTGGTCCTTCTCTCCAGCAGGATAGTCTGGATTTCCTTACAGAATGTCAGCTGGGTTCCCAGAATGCAAAGGGAGAAGTCACTGGACAAGCTCTTAACCCAAAACTGGCCCTGTGTAACTTCATCACCTTTAACTGGCCAGGGCAAGTCATGAGGCCAGACCACTCTCAAGGGAAAGGCTAACAGTTCCTACTTCTTGATGTGGGGAGTGACCAATAATTTGTGGCCATCTTTATCACATCTCCTTTCAAAAAAGATGCCGATTGCCTGCCAAGTGGAGAGATACATTAATGCTTATCTTGTAGGTTGTTGGGAAGATCAAATGAGATTGATGCAAATGCAGCATTTAGGGCAGGTCAATAAATGGCCATAGGCCCCCTAATTTGAGGATCAGCTCTAATTGGCACAGACTACTGTCAGGAATCTGTAATGCAGAGATATAGCATCTTTTTGCTGATTGTGCTTTAGTTCTCCCCAAATGGGGATTAAATGAGTCAATACATGTAAACTGCTTAAAACAGTGCCTAGGACTTAGTAATCATGCAATTATAGTATTCTGTTATTATTATTATTATTAGTAGTAGTATCATTACTATTATTGAATGGTAATGATCTCTAAGAACAAACCCCGCCCCAATTTATATGCAACATCTTCCTGATTCTGAACAACCTTCCTTCTATTTCAATCGCTTTCTACCTTTGTGTAATGGAATCTCAGAGGTTATTTAGACCGATTTCTTCATTTCTCTGAAAGAGATTTAAAGCTAAATCTGGGCAAGTGACTTGTCCCTTGCCCCCAGGTAAAGAATTAGAATTAGTTTTCAAGATTCCAAACTTGTAATTAATGGCTCTGTTCCCTCCACCCTTAAGTGTAGAATGTTCTAACTCATTTGCTTTTAAAATTAAGAGCTAGGAATACAAAACTTTATTTGGTAGGCATAATGCATTTGAACAAATAGTTTAGTTTCAGTCACATATATTGGAGGAGAGAGAAAAAATGGAAAAGATAAAAGCTGGAGAAAAACTGACCTAAGGACAGAGAAAGTTAGAGATGGAAGACACATAGAGATGAAAAGAACGAGGGCTGAATGAGTTGAGATGGTTTAGTGACAGCTTTTATTAGTTGTAAGTGCTGGGATAGCAGTGGGCAAGAATTTTCTACCCAGCATTCTTTTGTCTGACATCAGCACCTCCATTAACAGCCCCCACACACCTTTTTTTGTTTGGTTGTTTTTTTAAAGGAATGCCCATCCTTGACTCCTAGTGGATTTGGTGACTTTATTTTGGGGTCATGAATATGGGTCCATGAGTTGGACACCCAAACCATCTCCACCAGTTGGAATCCTACTTCAGGGCTGTTATCTACTGCAGAGCAGCAGAAGGAAATCATCTTGGGCACTGTTGACTTGCTTTTCTGTTTTCCAGTGAAATCTGGGCATAGACAGACTAGCCATGTCCGTCTTCATTGAAAGATACCTTGGCCATGCCCTCCATCTTCATACATCCCTTGTTCCTTTATTCATTCACTGAGTAATTATGACCATTGGCCATGCATTCAGCACTGTAGTGCAGTCTATTGTTCCTTCACCCACGGAACTTACAGATTGGTGTGTGACATAGACAGTGAGGAAGTAACCTGACAGGTATGGGTTGTGATAAGAGCCTTGTGGTAGACTGAATAATGGCTTCCAATGATATCTACTTCCTGATCCCTAGAACCTGTGATTAGGTTACCTTACATGAAAAAAGGGATTTTGTAGATGTGATTCATTAAGGAACATCAGATGGGAAATGATCTTAGATTTTCAGGGTGGGTCCAATGTGTTAACAGGGTCTTTGTAAGAGGCACTCAGGAGGGTGATTCAGAGAAGGCAACATGGCCAGGGAAGCAGAGGAAGCAATTGGGGATGTGATGCTGCTGGCTTTGAATGTGGAAGCAGGCCACAAGCCAAGGAATGCAGGTGGCCTCTGGAAGGCAGAACTGGAAGGAGACAGATTTTCCCTTGAGCCTCCCTGACAGGAGGAGCACAGCCCTGACAACTCCTGACTTTAGCACTTCTGACAACCAGGACTGTGAGAGGATAATTTTTATTGTTTAAACACTAATTCTGTGGCCACTTGTTGCTGTAGCAATGGGAAACTAATATGAGCCTCTAAGGAAAAGAGTGGGTGATGTGAAATAATGTGAGGAACCGTCTTAAAACTTACTGAAAAGGTTTTATTTTGGCTCAGACATAATGGAGGAGAAGAAACCAGGATGACACAAAGTGTGTGGACTGAGGCAGTCACTTTATAGCACCTGCAGGGTGGCAGATGGGGCGGGGAGACAAGAGGAGAGTGACACTGGATGAAGTTGGCTGGCTCCCTGATGTCCCTCTCTGGCGCCTCCAGACTCATTCGCCCCTCCTGCTTGCTATATCCTCATCATCTTCTAACTTAGCTCCAACTGCACCCTTGCCCAAACCTTCCATGATCTCAGCTGCTTTTACACATTTCTCCCTTTCATCCATATGGGACCCCATTCCTCACACTGGGACCAAGGACCTCTGAGGACTCACAGCTTTATTCTTGGAAAGGCACCCTGAGATTTCATGAGAATATTTTAATTTCAATGCTAAGTTTAAGAATAATATAAGCCTAGGTCATCATCTAAATGACCAGCTTGAATTTCATCTTAAAATTCCAGGGATTCTGTGGTGTCAAGTGAAAACGAAATGAACCAGGTCTGGTGGCACACACCTGTAATCCCAGCAGCCTGGGAGGCTGAGGCAGGAGGATCACAAGTTCAAAGCCAGCCTCAGAAACTCAGTGAGGCATTAACCAACTCAGCGAGACCCTGTCTCTCTCTCTCAAAACAGTGAGCTGGGGTGGTGGCTCAGTGGTTAAGCAACCCTGGGTTCAATCCCTGGTACCCAAAACAAAAAAACAAAATGATGTCCAAGTGAGTCAAATACACAAAGATTTTAGGAAACTTGGACAGAAAAGTGGAAGGAAAATGAAATGATGAAAAGGCACACAGCAGGGTCAGAACCTGAACTATAGAAGGCAGTGCCTTGCCACCCTTGTGAGCAGATGTGCTCTGTGAGTTCTCTGGTGGTCTCTCTCAGCTTGCAGCAGTTCACTACTTAGATGTGGGTTTGTTGTTGTTTTTCTCATTTTTTTTTTTTTAAAACTTGTTCTTCTTAGTTATATGTGACAGTAGAGGCTATTTTGACATGTTTAGATGTGGAGTTGCAAATAGGCTATTGGAGAGTGTTTTCCCCCAGTTTCGCTTCCTTATTAAGTTGATTGGTATATGAAACTTGTGCATCAGTAGTTGGAAATGAGCTCATTGAAATAAAGCTTCATGATGATAACAATGACCTTGGTGTCAATAACTCAAATAGTGACTTGCTATATTAAAAGTCAAGAGATTTGTATTGGTAACAATTAAAATAGGAAATGATAGAATTCATTGCTTCATTATTTGTCCAAATAAAGTTTATGTAAAACATTGTCAGCTGTCATACTAAATAACTATTATTTAAAATTGTATTGGTTTTGTATGTTTATGTAATTTTAAAATATGTTGTGAGATTGCAATAAGAGCTGTCAGTATAAGGTTTTTTGTTTGTTTGTTTGTTGGTGCTAGGGATTGAATGCAGGGGTACCTAACCACTAAGCATTAACCCCAGCCCATTTTACTTTACATTTTGAGACAGGGTCTTGCTAAGTTGCTGAGGCTGTCTTTGAACTTGCCATTCTGCCACAGCCTCCTGAGCCACTGGGATTATAGGAATGTACCACTGTGCCTGGCAGTATAAGGGTTTTTATAACTAACTTCCTGTTTGCATAGATTTAAGTAACATTATTCGAAATACAACTTAAGTCAATAAGAATTTGTTTTTCTTTCAAAGGGTACTGCCCATGCATTATTCAGATTTGAGAAATTTGCAATATACATATTGATACTTCTTTTGAATTACTAGTGTTATTGACTGAAAATTTGTGTCCCCCCCCCCCCAAATTCATCAGTCCTTTAGGTGGTAATTAGGGTTAGGTTAGGTTATGAAGGTAGAGCCTCATGATTTTATAAGATCTGTCTCTCACCACTACATGAGGACACAGTAAGGAGGTGGCAGTCTGCAAGCTGGGCAGGGAACCCAGATTGACTGGCACCTTAATCCTGGACTTCCCAGGCTTCAGAACTGTGGGAAATTTGTTTGTTGTTTAACTACATAATCTATGGTATTTTGTGATGGCAGCCCAAGATGACTAATACTAGTTTTTGGATTATTAAGTAATCTGTTTAAGTGTTTGTGTGTGTTTCCCACCTCTAAGGAAGGCAGCACTCTGTCAAATGAAGGTTAAGTCCACAAGCTTTCTGAGAATCCACAGGCCCAATGGCAGTGCTCCGCACATAGGAGACGCCCACAATAAAGAATACTGGGGTGTTTTAATCTTGTCTTTTTATTTTCTGTAGTCCTGATACTTCTACCCCAGGTAGAGATTAGAATGCTTGGAGGCTGGGATCTTCCTTACTCTGGAGAAACTGCCCTTCCCAAGACTGGCCAATTCCTAGAAATAGTAAACACTCGCCAATGATTGGCTCTCATATGTCGATTAGCCACTCCAGACCCCTCCCCTACCTCCCTGTTGACTCTGGGCACTATCCATTGGTCTCAATCACTCTAGGGCCGGGTATCATCAGATCCCTAGAGGCAGCCTACACCCCTGAAATGATTCAAACTGAGCAATCCTAAATCTGCTGACTCTGCTGCCTGTTCTCTGACAGAAGCCACAATCAGGGGTCTTGCCTGTGTTTTCTTCCTGCATCTTCTGCCTGCTCCCCAGCCCTGGTGCCTCTGTATGGCCTCTTGGAGTGTGGCATGTCCCCTCTATGTGGGGACTGTAACACACCTATCTCTTCAACAGAAGTGACCTTCTGACCTGTTAACCTCACTATACCTAAATAATAATGAAACCTACATTTTAAAACAGGAAATAAGTGCATAATCATGTTGTTCTAGACTCTTCACAAAAAAGTTGTGATTTACCTGCCAGCAGAGAAGAAATCTTGTTAGTGGTGAAAGTGTATTTGTGTACCTCCACTGTGGGATGTGAGATCCTTCAGGGTTGAGATCGAGTGTAGATGTGTGCTGAACCGTCTACACTTCCTGTGCTGAGCATGAACTGGTATTTAAAAAATTTCTAAACTGATTTGTTGGTATTATTTTTTATATAAATGCAAAAACTGCCTCAGAGATTCATCTTGCCACTCTATCCTAAATTTATTGTTTTTGTTCATTGACACCCCAAGTCTCTCCATCCCCTGCACCCCACTAGGGACAGCTGTGTCCGTCAGGCTTTGTCTGGTACTGTCTGCTCTCAGGACTCAGCAGAGTCCCACTTCCTGCAAGAGGGCCACCTGGACCCCTCCAGCCTGGGATGATCGCCCTGGCCTTTGAGTTCAAGTACTCTCTGACTTGAATTTACCTTCCCATCGAAAATTTCCACCAAGAATTGGTTATCTTCTTCATTGCAGCATTTTCATGAGTGTTATTGATCACCAAACCCCTCTCTTTCCTTCCCCAATTAGCCCCCTTCCTGGCCAGGGCAGCGCCATCCCACCCAGTGACCAGGTCTTGAAATACTGGAAACAAACTGAATGCACATCAAGTGCCTTATAGTTTTCATTTTCAAAAATCTCTCTTGTTGAAAAGTGTCCCGCAGCCTGCCCTGGTCACTGATCAGACATTTGTGCTGATCCTTTTGAGTTAACAGAGGAGGTTCACAAGCAAATTTGTCAGAATCAAAAGCCTTTCAAATCAAGATCTTTTTTTTCTCCATAAGTGACATCATCCATCACCCTCCGCCTCGTTTCCCCCAATACTTCCCACAGAGTGTTAGACTTTTCACCCCAGCAACACAGAAACTTCAAAGTACCCTTTGGGCTTCTCCGACATCTCCTACAGTTGATGGTAAAGTGTGACCAGACATGAGCTCACACGATGCCAAGTAGAAGACGCTTTCTCCAGAGCAGGCAGTCCACAGTGTGGGCCAAAGGCTCCTCTCTGAGGTGCTTCAGTGATATTCAGAGTGGTCATGATCAGGGGCTCTGTGACCCTGCAGTCAGAAAGGTTGATGATGGTACAAATCTAATCTTGTTACTCTCTGCTAAAAACCATAGCTTTCCTTTGCCACAGAGTTAATTTGTGTTTAGTTTTTAAAAATTAAAAAAAAAAAAAATTTTATTTTGAGATAATTGTAGAAACATATGAAGTTTTAAGAAATAGGACAGTGAGTGCCCCTGAACTGCTTGCCAAGTCTCCTCCAATGGGAGCTGTTCCCCACTGCAAAATCAAAGCACAGGAGCACACATCTGATGCTGACCTCATGTGCTGGCAGAGTGGGCAAGGCTGCCCAGCCCCCATTGCTGGGAGGGTACATAAGTCCAGGTCCCCTACTCAGCCGTTATTGATGCCTAAGGCCTGGGTGCTCCTCCTTCATGCTGGATGGGTGTGGTGTTTTGATCTCCATAATAAAGTGGAGGTTTCCTTATCACCCAGTGGGGATGAAAGTCCCAGCACACTACTGGCCTCTCTGACACTCTTCGGCATGGGGTTTGGGGCTTCTTACTTCAACCTGAGAAAAGTGGAACCCAGGATCCTCCCTTGGCCTTCACTGCATGGGTAGGGATGAGGCCACGGTTTTGTTTTTTTTTTCCCCCTGGTTGTCTGGGTAGACAGTTATTGTGTGACAGTTTTGTCTCTCTAGGCTGCCCCTTTCCTGGTCCCTGGGTTAGGCAGAGCAGGCTTTTGGTGGCTTCTGTGCTCGTTGGCATTTGTAGATTGCCAGGTGCATCAGCAGCACGCCTGGGAGACATCAGGGCACAAGATAATGAAGGGGACTCCTTGCCCTGTCATTCCTTGGTCCTGAAGTCACCCCCGGGGCTGCCTTTTTCTCTGGACGTTCAGGAATTTTAGACAGCTTAGCTAGAAAAAATAGGAACAAATATATATACTCCTTACTTTTGGAAGTGGGTGTTCCCAAGTGTCTTTTTCTTTTTAATCATGAAACAACCATGACCTAAGCCTTGCTGTCCTTTCTAACCCTCTACTCACACCTTGCTTCATGCCTGAGAGGCAAAATATACAAATGGACAATGACCAGATCGCAAATGAAAATAGACCCTAACCTGCAGCCACTTGCCCAGGAAACCAACCCTTTATCTACAACAAACAGCCCAAGAAGCCAGTTCACTGTAAGTCAGTCAAAGCCAAGTTGCCCTCTCAAGTGACAACCTAGGAAGCTAAACAAGAATTTCTATAGCTCTAGTCTCAAATGGCCAGGACTTCACTGATAACCCATAGCTTTCCTAATTATGGTTCCCACTGCTGAGGCAGAACTGTTCCCCCACCAAGGTTTCTGGCTTAATGCAAAACAAGTTTCCATCAATGACCAGGGTTGGGAGCTGTGGACTCCTCCCCCAAGTTTTCCCACTGCCCCCTCATGGGCAATGTGCCTGAACTTGAATGATACATGACCTTCCTGGGGCTGTGGTGAATACCTCCATTATCTTTAGTGATCTGGTGAACTCAGTGTGCACGAGTAGATGGTTGTGTCGAGTGCAAGCTCCAGGGCTGAGGGCAAAGAATGAATTGGCAAGCTGTGCAGAAATCCTGGGGTCACATGAAGCAGCTGACTGTGCCTACATGAGTCTCACCTCTGTCTATATCCTTGAGTCCTCAGGAAGCAATGGATGGGACCTACCTGTGAGCTGTCTTTCTTATGCTTGAGCCTAAGCCCCAGGAAAGCCCCTTTGGACTGCATCGCTTGCCTGTTGGCTTTTGTTTTCTTTTTTCCTTTTTGCAGTGCTAGGGATTGAACCCAGGGTCTCACGCACACTGGGCAAATGCTCTACCACAGAGCTATATTCCCAGCTCATTGCTTGCCTCTTTGTGAGTTCTATCTCAAATTGAGCAAAGGAACCCAAGACTGAACTGATAATACCAAGGGTAGTAATGTTACCAGGAACCACGGTTCTTGGTGAAGGAAAACAGTTAAATTGGAGCCAGCCTTCAGGGAGATAGAAAAGACCTTTTGTCTCAAATCTCTATCTTGCATGTGAACAGCTTTTAGAAGAAGAGAGGGGTACGGTGGGACAGGAGGCAGGAGAGATACATTTGTAGGCTCAGTGAGCATGTGCTAATGAGAAGCACATACAATTTTTATTTTTTTGGAGCTACGCAGATCATGGGGTGACTTTTCAGTTTTCAGCAGGAGGAAACTCAGTAGAAAGAGGCAGAAAAGCAGTTGTCAGGAAGTTTGCTTTTCATCTTGAAGGGGTCTGCTTCCTTAGCACTAAGAACCCGTAGCACTAATAGCCAGGAACTGGTAAAGCTAAGAGCTGGCAAGACTGGTAACACTGCCAATGGCACCAATCAGAGAGCCAAACATGAGCCCCTTGCTAATCACATAGGACAACAGACTTCTAGTTAACCCAGTTTCTGCTTCGTCATGACAACAGCCCCCCATCAGGGCATCCTGAAGCTGTCTCTTTTTTCCACTATGAAGCTTTCTCTCTGCCTGTCTTTGAGTCTCTGCCAAAACACAAGTGGCTGTGGCTGACAGGCTTGCTCTAGCAAGCTCTGAATAAATAGCCTCTTTCTCATTTGGCAGGTCTTGGTTTATTTCCTCACCGTCTTTCAAGGCTGCCCATTTCCTGGTCCTTTGGCTGGAGCAGGCTTTTACTGGGGCTCCCCCCACCCCAACACTGTCTGCACCTGTTGGCATCTCTAGGTTCTGGTTGCATTAGCTGGAAGTCTGGCATATATGAGGCAAAGGCAAACAAATAAAATACCCCCAAATAACACCGCCGTGACCTTGTCGCCGTGCCTTTCCTCAGGTCCTTTCTGACCTGTCTTCTCTCTACTTTTTGGACTTTTCTTATGTATGGCATCCAGAGTTTTTAGTTGTACTTAGCAGGAGGAACAGGAGAAAGCACATCTCCATCTTTTTTGAGAGAAGTTCTGTTATCAGAGGTTGAGAGTCGACTGTGGAGTGTTGTCATTTATTTCTTGGTCCTAGGGTGTAATTGTCCTCGATTAGGCAAATACCCCAGGGCAGACCCAGATGTGTACAAGGAGGTGGAGATAAACAGTGTTTAGGGCAGGTTTATTACATGGTCTAGGGAAGGCAAGGGGAAGGGAGAGACACCCTGGAACCCTGGAGAGAGGGCCTGGGATCAGCTGGGGACTGCAATGCAGTGAAAATGGGGACTGCAATGCAGTGAAAAGAGCCAACCTTTCGCTTTTATTGGGAGGGGGAGGGATCTTGCTGTGGCAGGAAACCTCAGTCCTGCCTCTGTGGGCCCAGGGCTTTGTATGGTGGCTGCCTTTCTGTCTGGGGAGCTGTGTGCTTGCTCTGTGTGACAGTGAGGGCATGCACCTGTGCACTTGGTCATTTTTGCCCTTTCTGGCCTAGTGCCACTGGTTGAGGGTCACATAACGGACAACTGACCCTCTGAGGGCACAAGTGTGACTTGGGGAACACGATCTGTGCACATTAGTTTACAGGAGACACGCTGGCTTTTTCTGGAACATGGTCACAGATGCATACCTCTGGGTTGGTTCCTGGTGAGGGGCTTTCACGGTCGCTTCCTTCTCCTGGCTTTTCCTTTTTCCATTCCTGCTCATCTCTAGCTAACTATGTCAGCAGTTCCAAGATACAAATGCAGTCTGACCCTTACTGACCTCTAGCACTCCGGCCACTCCCTGCTTCATGCCTGACACTCAGACAATAGAGTTAGTTACCTGTGGAACGGGTTTGCCAGGGCTCAGGCCAGTCCATGTGCCCACTCCACTACTAATAAAAAAATATTACGGACAGGCTCTGGCTTAAGCACTCTCTGTTATGAATTTACTACTATTAGTATAGAGATGAAGAAACTGAAGCCCAAGAAAGGTTAATCAGTTAGTTCACTTGAGGTCCTCCAGCTAGTGACTGCAGAGCCTGGATTTGGACCTGGGCAGCTCAGCTCTGAAGTGCATCCTGAAGGTCTGTGCTTTGCTGCTGCCCTAACAGTTCAGGGCCCATAGCTGAGCTTGTCTAACTTGCGAGCACATCAACTGGGCCTGTCCTGGAGGCCTTGAAAGCACAGGTTGTTTTTTTTTTTTTCAAACCCCAGGAATTCTCATTCTGTAGGTCTGGCTTGTGGCTTGAGAATTTGCATTTCTAATGAGCTCTCAGGGGATGCTGATGCTGGGCTCTGGGGGCTGCACTTTTTCAAAGCAATCCCCTTTCCAAGCTCTCCTTCACCTCACTCTGCTCTGCTAATTGCCACAGAGTCTTTTAGAGTCTGCACAAGTATTATTACCTGACCTGACTTGACCTGTCACAGGAGAGCAGGGAGCTGAGGCTCCAAACCTTGGTTCTTGTGTCCTGACAAAAGAAAACTTGAAGTCAGGCATGAAAAGCCAAGCAAGAGAATTTTATTGTAAGTGAAAGTAAAGTAAGGCTGAAGCAAAGAACACGAGAGAGAGAGAGAGAGAGAGAGAGAGAGAGAGAGAGAATGAGAGAGAGAATCCATCAGTTGGTCTCTGAACAGAGAACTACAAAGGAACTAATGCATCGAGTTTACTGCCTTGGATATTAGCCTTAGGAGCTGGAATCTACCCTCTGCAGTCTCTGCCAATCAAATATGTAACTCCTCCTTCATGTTGGGCAGGTGGTGTTTTTGACCCTGTTGGTCCTCTTTGTAATTGTCATGGTGACGGTCCTATTCAGGGGGACTTCATCCACAATCAGTCCTATATTCATAACTCCAATTCCTTTTTCCATTCCTGCTCATCTCTAGCTAACTATGTTAGCAGTTCCAAGACACAAATGGGTTTTGGAGTCGGAGACCAAACTTTACCTTAGTGCACCTGCACCTGAAATATATTAGTAGCCCATGCCATAAATTCTAACTTTACCATGACCCCAGGAGACCCTGTCAGGAGTTAGCCCCATTGATCTTTCCTTTTTTATACATTTCTTAGTTGTTGCCCTTTGTTTCCATGTGTTCATTCTCAGGGTTAGTATACCTGTTGTTCTGCAAGTTACTTGGTTCTTCATTGAAGGTAATTCAAAGAAACCCATGAACCTGATATGTTATTGGTTCATATTCACTGCTTGTTACTATTATCTAATACTGACACCCTTAGATATTTTTCCCAAGCTTCCTTAGCAGATTTCAACAACATCTCAATCTTTGCAGATGCCACATTCAATGGAAATTCTGTCCCTGTGTCTCATTTCCACCCTTCAACTCCTTTGATAACAGAGAGGTCAGTGTAGAATCAATTGTGAAGTACTGTGATCTTTGTAGAACCACTTGGGGTGACTTAAGGATGATATTCCTGGATATTAACCCCCTGTGGGAGGAGTAGCTTGAAAAGATCTCCCATTCTGTAGGTTCTCTCTTTATACTCTTAATCATTTCCTTTGCTTTGCAGAAGCTTTTTAATATGATGACATTCCACTTATTGATTCTTGATTTTATGCCTTGAGCTTTCGGAGTCTTGTTAAGGAAGTCAGTGACTGTGCCAATATGTTGAAGTGTTGACCCTATATTTTCTTCTAGCAGTTGCAAAGTTTCTGGTCTAATTCATAGATCTTTGTTCATTTTGATTTGACTTTTGAAAGGTGAAAGATAGGGATGAAAGATAGGGTCTAACTTCATTCTTCTACATGTGGATATCCAGTTTTCCCAGCACCACTGGTTAAAAAGTCTATCTTTTTCCAATACATATTTTTAGTACGTTTGTCAAGTATCAGATGACTTTAACTGTGTGACTTTGTCTCTGTATCTTCTCTTCTATTCTGTTGGTCTTCATGTCTAATTTGATACCAATATCTTGCTGTTTTTGTTACTATCGCTCTGTAGTACAATTTGAGAATTGGTATTATGATACTTTCAGCATTGTTTTTCTTGCTCAGTATTTCATTGGCTATTCTGGGTCTTTCATTTTTTTCAAATAAATTTTAGGACTGTTTTTTTCTAGTTCCGTGAAGAATGCCTTAGTATTTTGATGGAAATATCACTGAAAAATGCTTTTGGGAATATGGCCATTTCAACAATATTTTGCATATCCAAGAACAAAGAACCCAATCAATAAATGGGCAAAAGAACTAAAGAGATATTTCTTAAAAGAAAAAATACAAATGGCCAACATATATGAAAAAGTGTTCAACATCCCTGGCTATCAGGGAAATGTAAATCAAAACTACATTGAGATTTCATCTCATTTGGCTTAAAATGACAATCATCAAGAATACAAATAATAAATGCTAGCAAGAATGTGGGGTATAAGGTATACTCGTACATTTTTGGTGGGACTGCAAGTTAGTACAACAAGTTTGGAAAGCAATATGGAGATTCCTCAAAAGACTAGGAATGGAACTGCTATATGACCTCTTGGTATTTATCCCAAAGTACTAAAATCAATATACTATTGTGATATAGCCATATCAATGTTTATAGCACTATAACTCATAATAGCCAAGTTATGGAAACAGCCCAGGTGTTTGTCAACAGATGAATGCACAAAGAAAATGTGGTATATATGCTCAAGGAAGTTTACTTAGTCATAGAGAAGAATGAAATTAAAGCATTTGCTGGTAAATGGATGGAGCCAGAGAACATCATGCTAAGTGAAATAAGGCAGACTTAGAAAATCAAGAGTTGAATATTTTCTCTAATATGTGGAAGCTAGAGCAAAATAAAGAGGAAAAAGGGTGGTCAGATCCCCATGAAAATAGATGGGAGATCAGTGTAGAAGAGGGAGTGGATTGAGGTATAAGAAGAAGTGAAGGGAAAAAGGGAGGAACTACAGAATGAAATTGAAAGAATTGAAAAAATGCCTATCTGAATATGCCACGGAGAATTCACATTTATGTGCAATTGTAAAGCACCAATTAAAACCAACAATAAATAATTGAAGGAAAATCATAGAGCAGAGAAAGGGGAATAGGGGGAAGGAGGAGGGGAGGGAAAGAGGAAGTACTGGGGACAGAGGTAGAGCAAATTATATTCCTTGCAGGTATGATTATGTTAAAATGAACCCCACTATTATGTATCACTGCTAATAAAAACATTTAAATAATGGGATTCCTGGAATCAGCTCCCCAAGCTTCTCAATCAGTGAGTCTGGAGTGGAACCCAAAATCTATACTTTAAACAACTAATATGATTCTGAGGTGATTGGTTCACTTTGAGTAGTTGGTAGTTGTCCTAGAACTTTTATTGTGTCTGGTGCTCAGTAATTATTTATTAATTAGATTTATTGAATCGAACTTTGAAATGAAATGGTAAACCCTCATCTCCTTTCCTACCCTGCAACCCCTATGATAGCAACTTTTTGTATTTGTTCCTGTGAAATCTAATGCCCTCTTCCCCTACCTCCAAATTCTTTCTTTTCTTCTCTAATCACAACTTATATCAATACATATGATTTTGTAATATAAAGAGAAATATGAAGGTTTAATTTCATTTTGTTACATGTAGCTTTCCATTTTTCACAGCACCATTTGTTGAATAGGCTATCTTTTCTCTAGTGAATGTTTTTGGTGCCTTTATCTAGTATGAGATACCTGTATTTATGTGAGTTTGTCTCTGTGTCTTTTCTTCTATACCATTGGTCTACATGTCTGTTTTGGTGCTAATACCATGCTGTTTTTACTACCATAGCTCTGTAGTATAGTTTGAGGTCTGGTGCTGTGATGTCTCCTGCTTCATTTTTCTTGCTAAGGATTGCTTTAGCTATTCTGGGTCTCTTATTTTTCCAAATGAATTTCATGATTGCTTTTTCTAGTTCTATGAAGAATGTCATTGGGATATTAATTGGAATTGCATTAAATTCGTGTAATACTTTGGTAGTATGGCCATTTTGACAATATTAATTCTGCCTATCCAGGAGCATGAGAGTACTTTCCATCTTCTAAGGTCTTCTTCAATTTCTTTCTTTAGTGTTCTGTAGTTTTCATTGTAGTTTTTTTTTGTAGATTGATTCCCAAGTATTTTATTTTATTTTTTTGAGGCTATTGTGAATGGGGTAGTTTTCTTAATTTCTCTTTCAGTGTATTCATTACTAATGTATAGAAATGTGTTTGATTTATGGGTATTGATTTTATATCCTGCTACTTTGCTGAATTCATTTATTAGTTCTAGAAGTTTTTTGATAGAATTTTTTGGATCTTCTAAATATAAAATCATGTCATGGGCAAATAGTGATAGTTTGAATTGTTTACCTATTTGTATACCTTTAATTTCTTTCTTCTGTCTGATTGTTCTGACTAGAGTTTCAAGGACAAGTTTGAATAAAAGTGGTGAAAGAAGGCGTCCTTGTCTTGTTCCAGGTTTTAGAGGGAATGTTTTCAATTTTTCTCTGTTTAGAATTATGTTGGCCTTGGGTTTAGCATATATGGCTTTTATGTTGTTGAGGTATGTTCCTACTGTCCATAGTTTTTCTAGTGTTTTTTTTTTTTAACCAGGGATTGAACTCAGGGACACTTGGCCACTGAGCCACATCCCAGCCCTATTTTGTATTTTATTTAGAGACAGGGTCTCACTGAGTTGCTTAGGGCCTCGCTAAGTTGCTGAGGCTGGCTTTGAACTCGCGATCCTCCTGACTCAGCCTCCCAAGTCGCTTGGATTACAGGCGTGCGCTACCACGTCCGGCTTTTTCTGGTGTTTTGAGCATGAACGGGTGCTGTATTTTGTCAAATGATTTTTTCTGAATTTATTAGGATGATCATGATTCTTGTTTTTAAGTTTATTGATATGATAAATTATGTTTATTGATTTTTGTATGTTGAACCAACCCGACATCACTGGGATGAACCCCAATTGATTGTGATGGACTATCTTTTTAATATTTTTTAAAATTTATTTTTATTTTTATTATGTTTTTAAAATTTTTACAGACTTCATTTTGATTCATTGTACACAAGTGGGGTACAGCTTTTCATTTCGATGGTTGTGCATGATGTAGATTCATACCAATCATGTAATCATACATGTACATAGGGTAATGATTTTTCATACCCCCACCCCTCCCCTCTCATTTCCCTCTTCATAATCTAAAGTTCTTCCATTCTTCTCTCATCTCCCCCACAACCTGATTCTATATCATCATGCACTTATCAGGGAAAATATTCGGCCTTTGTTTTTTTGGGACTGGCTTATTTCACTTAGCATGATATTCTCCAGTTCCATTCATTTATCTGCAAGTGCCATAATATTATTCTTCTTTATGGCTGAGTAGTATTCCATTGTGTATATATACCACAGCTTCTTTATCCATTCCTCTGTTGAAGGGCATCTAGGTTGAGTCCATAGTCTAGTTATTGTGAATTGAGCTGCTATAAATATTGATGTGGCTGTGTTACTATAGTATGCTAATTTTAAGTCCTTTTGGTGTAAACCAAGGAGTGGGATAACTGGGTCAAAAGGTGGGTCCATTCCAAGCTTTCTGAGGAATCTCCACACTGCTTTCCCGAGTGGCTGTACCAATTTGTAACTCTATCAGAAATGTAAAAGTGTGCCATTTCCCCACATCCACATTGTGTTTTTGATAATAGCCATTCTAATTGGAGTAAGATGAAATCTTAGAGTTGTTTTAATTTTCATTTCTCTAATTACAAGAGATGATGAACACTTTTTCATATATTTATTGATCACCTGTACATCTTCTTCTATAAAGTGTCTGTCCAGATCTTTGGCCCATTTATTAAAAGCCTACGAACTAAGAAAAGCCCAGGACCAGATGGATTCTCAGTTGAATTCTACAAAGCCTTTAAGGAAGAACTAATACCAATACTCCTCAAAGTATTCCATGAAATAGAAAAGGAGGAAACCCTTCCAAACTCATTCTATGAAGCTAGTATCACTCTGATACCAAAAGCAGACAAAGATGCATCAAAGAAAGAAAACTTTAGACCAATATCACTGATAAACATAGATGCAAAAATCCTTAAAAAAATTCTGGCAAATCACATACAAAAACATCTTAAAATGATAGTGCACCATGATAAAGTAGGGTTTATCCCAGGGATACAAGGTTGGTTCAACATCTGGAAATCAATAAACATAATTCATCACATGAATAGACTTAAAGTTAAGAAGCATATGATTATTTCAATAGATGTTGAAAAAGTGTTTGATAAAATACAACACCCCTTCATGCTTAAAACACTGGAAAAAATAGGGATAGTTGGAACATGCCTCAACATTGTAAAGGCTATCTATGCTAAGCCCATGGCCAACATCATTCTAAATGGAGAAAAACTGAAAGCATTCCTTCTAAAAACTGGAACAAGACAGGGATGCCTCTTTCACCACTTCTATTCAACATTGTCCTTGAAACACTAGCCAGAGCAATTAGACAGACCAAAGAAATTAAAGGAATATGAATAGGAAAAGAAGAACTCAAGCTGTCACTATTTGCTGATGACATTATTCTATGTTTAGAGGACCCAAAAAACTCCACTAGAAAACTTCTAGGACTAATAAATGAATTCAGCAAAGTAGCAGGATATAAAATCAATATGCATCCATCTAATGCATTTCTTTTCATAAGTGATGAATCTTCTGAAAGAGAAATTAGGAAAACCCCTCCATTCACAATAGCCTCAAAAAAATTAAATACTTGGGAATCAATCTAACAAAAGAGGTGAAAGACCTCACTAGTTCTAAAGTTAGTGTTACAGAACATTAAAGAAAGAAGTTGAAGAAAACCTTAGAAGATGGAAAGATCTCCCCTGTTCTTGGATAGGCACAATTTAATATTGTATATAGTTTGCCAGAATTTTATTGAGAATTTTTGTATCTATGTTCATCAGGGTTATTGGTATGAAGTTTTCTTTCCTTGATGTGTCTTTGTCTGGTGATATTAACCTCATAGAATGAGTTTGGAAGGGGCCCCTCTTTTTCTATTTCATGGAATAATTTGAGGGGTATTGATGTTAATTCTTCTTTAAAGGTCTTGTAGAATTCAGCTGAGAATCCATCTGGTCCTGGGCTTTTCTTAATTGGTAGGCTTTTGATGGTGTTTTCTATTTCATTACTTGAAATTGTTCTATTTAAATCATGTATGAGCTCCTGATTCAATTAAGGTAGGTTATGTCTCTAGAAATTTGTCAATGTCTTCAATATTTTCTATTTTATTGGAATATACACTTTCAAAATAGTTCCTAATTATCTTCTGCATTTCAGTTGTGTGTGTTGTGATATTTCCTGTTTCAGCATGAATTTTAGTAATATGAATTTTCCTTTCTCTTCATTAACATGGTTAAAGGCTTATCAATTTTATTTATTTTTTTGAAGAACCAAGTTTTTGTTTTGTCAATTTTTTCAATTGTTTCTTTTGTTTCAATTTCATTGATTTCAGCTCTGATTTTAATTATTTCCTGTCGTCTACTGTTTTTGGTGTTGATTTGTTCTTCTTTCTCTAGGGCTTTGAGATGTAGTGTTAGGTCATTTATTTGTTGACTCTTTATTCTTTTAATAAATGAGCTTAATGCAATAAACTTTCCTCTTAGTACTGCCTTCATAGTGTCCCAGAGATTCAACAAATGGTGCTGGGAAAAATGGAAAGCCACATGTAACAAAATTAAATTAAACCTTTATCTCTCACCCTGCTTGAAACTCAATTCAAAGTGGATCAAAGACTTAGGCATTAGAACAGAGATCCCACACCTACTAGAAGAAAAAGTAGACCCTTTGCCATGTTAGTCAAGGATCTGATTTCTTTAACAAGACCCCTAAAGCACAAGAAGTTAAATCAAGAATAAATAAATGGAATGGATTCAAACTAAAAAGCTTCTTTTCAGCAAAAGAAACAATCAATAATGTGAAGAGAGAGCCTACAGATTGGAAGAAAATCTTTACCACATGTACCTCAGATAAAGCATTAATTTCTAGGATATATAAAGAACTCAAAAGACCTACACCAAAAAAAAAAAAACCCAATCAATAAATGGGCTAAGGAACTGAACAGACACCTCACAGAAGAAGAAATACAATTGATCAACAAATATATGAAAAAATGTTCAACATTTCTAGCAATGAGAGAAATTCAAATCAAAACTACTGTAAGATTTCATTTCACTTCAATCACAATGGCAGTTATCAAGAATACAAGCAATCCCAAGTGTTGGCGTGGATGTGGGAAAATAGGTACACTCATACACTGCTGGTGGAGTTGCAAATTGGTGCAACCATTATGGAAAGCAGTATGGAGATTCCTCAGAAAACTTGGAATGGATCCACCATTTGACCTAGCTATCCCACTCCTTGGTTTATACCCAAAGGACTTAAAATCAGCACACTACAGTGATGCAGCCACATCAATGTTTATATTCACCACAGTTAAACTATGGAACTAACCTAGGTGTCCTTTGACACCTAGGTAGATAAAGAAAATGTGATATATATATATTTATGTGTGTGTGTGTGTGTGTGTATATGTATATATGTGATATATATATCACATATATGTATACATGTGATATATATGTCAATCACATGTATATATGTGATATATATATGTATATATGTGATATATATATATACATATATACACACACACACACACACACACACACACAATGGAATGTTACTCAGCTTTAAAGAAGAATGAAATTATGGGCATTTGCTGGTAAATGGATGGAGTTGGAGAATATGCTAAGCAAAATAAGCCAAACCCAAAATAACAAACCCTGAACATTTTTTCTGATATGTGGATGCTAATTCACAATAAGGATGGGGGGACAGAGAAGAATAGAGGGGAATGAAGGGAGGGAAAGGGTTATGGGGGTGGGAAGAATAATAGAGACATTATTACCTCATGTACATACATGACTGCATGACTGGTGATCCTATGACATGTACAATCATAAAAATGAGAAATTATACTCTATGTATGTTTTATCAAAATGCATAAATATACTCTACTGTCATATAACTTATGAGGACAAATTTAAAAAAAATTTTAAAAAGAAATATATATTTGGTCTTTATCCCTCATTCCTGATACATAGCTGCTAAAACTTTTGTAAGCTCCTGAGTAATGGGGGTGAGAACAGTGTCCTATACAGAATTCCCAAATCCTTGGACTTTCCTGCCTCATAGGAGCTCCTTTTGTTCTACTGATGTAAACCCGATGGGCTCTTGGATAGCTTCAGGATGGGGGCTGGTTCCCAGAACGACCAAGCCGTGAGTAGAAGCTTGAACCTTCAGTTCCACACTGGCCTTTGGAAAAGAAAAGGTAGGTGGACATGGAGCTAACAATCACTCTCGCCTCTGATGAAGCCTCCACAAAAATCCCTGAGTTACAGGTTCAGGGAACTTCTGAGCTAGTGAATGCATCCATGTGAAGAGAGGGCTGTGCATCCTGACTTCATGGAGACAGAGACTCCTGTTCAGGACCTTCCAGACCTCACCCTCACTGCCTCTTTCTTCATTGGGTGGTTCATTGGTATTCTTTGGAATATTCCTTATAATAAACTGTGAAATAAAGCAGGAGGACCTGGAGCCTGAGAAACATGTTAAGTGATATGCCAATCTGTAGGGAACATGCACAGAGGATGGAGAGTGAGAGGAGGTAAAAATAGACGCTGGTGAGCTAAGAAGCTGGTTGGAAAATAATTACATAAGACCAAGTTACCTACTGGACATTTTAGATTTCCTTAATACAGGACCTGGGGTCCTTCTGGGCACTGGTCCTTAAAGCGTTTGATCCAGGCTGGGTACTGATCATATGCTTCTATTGACATGTCCTTTACCATCACCACCATATTGGTTCATCCCAATATATCCAATCAGTACCAACTTTCTCTTGATCTCCAGAAGCATCTTTCTGTTATTTTACGCAGGCATGTTCACAGATACTTCAAATTCATTATGTTTTAGATGAAAAGTGGTTCATTTTCTCAATCTTGATGAATGTCATTACCATTTTCCTAGTTACAGAAGCTGAATTCTAGGAACCATCTTTGACTCCTTCCCTCCCTGGGATCCATACCATTGATTCTACTTTGAATTTCTAGACGGAGCCATTTTTCCCTTGGTTTCTATTTCCATGCCTATGTTTCCTCCATATCTTGTCTCATAGACACCTTCCTCCTCTTCCATCTTGCTGTCAGGGCTATTTTCCAAAACAGTTTTGATCATGTCATTTGCAACCCCTTCCCTTTCTTTAAAAATGTGAAGTCTCCCCATTGCCAGGGGGTAAACTTTAAGTTCCTTAGTGTGGTTTGTTAGGCCCTGTAGGATCCCCCCACCCAATGGGATGCTTAACCAGCATCATTTTCCATTTTCCATCCTTCACTATCTGCTTTACCTGGGCTGACCATTTCTTATTTCTTTAATATTGTGCATTCTTGATCACCTCAGTATGGTGGCATGGGCTATTTGTAAAGCAGAATACCTCTATATCCTACTCACTTTTGAAGAGCAGGCACCCCTGACATCTTCCTCTTGTCTTTTCTCCTTGGAGGAGGCAGAATTTGTTCAGGGTCTGGAGTGAAGGTCTTGGGACTCTTCACATTATGTTACACATCTGGGGGCCTCACCATCCCTGGGGCCACTATCAGAGACTAGGCTTAATGTTCCCTCATATGACCCAGTATAATTTTTCTTGGTCCTTGGTGACCTAACATTCTGATCTTTGGCATATAACTCCATTCATCAAATTGGGATAATATTGTCCATGGTGCAGAAATTCTAGAGCAATACATGATGCAGGTGCAAGTCATTTAAAGTTGTGAATATGAAAAATTCATTATTATTAACTTCTACTTCATTATTTTACTTTCTTCCTTTTGTACTTCTTCCTCTCTTACTTTCCTCTTTCTTCTTCATTTTTCTTTATCTTTCCTTTTCTCTTTTGTACTTTTTCATGCTTACTTTTTCCCTTGGGATGGGTGAAGGCAAACTCAGAAATGAGAGCTCCTTAGGTTCTGACCCCTGAACTTCACCAAGTGCCACCAAACCATCCCACAACCTTAACAACGCCTGTACTTCCCCCATCTGTCCTCTGTTCCCTCTGGGCATTACCAAATGTGCCTGGCCTGGGGACAGTTCTCCAGCCTACATGAGCTCTGTTGTTGGACTTTTTAAAAAGACTTTCTGTGGAACATTGTCAACTGATTAACCTTTAGGCCTGGAAATAAAAAAAAAAAAAAAGGGCATATGAGAGTGGAAATATTTTCAGCTGTTTTCCACTGAAGGGTGTATCAATCACAGAAATGTCTTTGACTCCTGTTTGGTTACTGCACCAACAATGGAGTATAACTTTCTGAGTTAGAGGAAGTTAATGGTTTCTTGGGGTAATAAAGCTGTCAGGAGGAGGGAGACTTTCATCTAACTCGATAAAAAATGTGCAAGCCCTGGGTGGCGGCACAAGGACACAGAGGCGGTGGCAACATCTGGAGGAGCTGGAGGCCTGAACGGCCCTGTAATTTATGGTCTCTGAGAAAGGCACTGGGCCAGGAGCCCGGAAACCTGGGTTCTGTCCTCATCCCGTCTCCACTTCTGGAGTGGTCTTGGGCAAGTTGCCTGGCCTTTCTTTGCTCCTTTTAGTCATTCTATAGGCAAGGATAATAATAGTGCTGGTGTTTATCCATTTGTCACCCAGAGAGTTTTTATTTTTTTCTCTCTCTTTTGGTAGATTAAAGGAAGCAACTTTTTTGAAGCTGCTGCAATTCAAGGTCTTATTTCCACTATCATCTATCTATCTATCTATCTATCTATCTATCTATCTATCTATCATCTATCTATCATCATCTATCTTTCTGTCTATCATCTATGGTTTAATTCATTTTGTTAGGAATTCATCAGATCTGGAATGCCAAGAAATTTAATGTGAAAGCCACTCCAATTTTAAAGAGAAAGAAGATGTAATTCAGAAAAATTAATACCTTTACAATCAGGATTTTAAGATTCTACAACTCATGCTGCTTTTTCCCCTGTTTAATCACATACCCATGGGACACAAGAGAAACTCTGCAAATAAAATCAAAGGGCCTTGAATATGTAACAATCTGTATTTAATTATTGGAAGTAGGTCATATTCAGTGCAGAATAGCAGAGAAGTATCCATGGTCCAGCTGATGTCACACAGCAGAACAGAGTGGGGACAGGTTAGGGCTCAGCTCAGCTCCCTCTGTCTCTATGCAAACTTCCCACCTCACAATGACATCACCTCCCTCAGTACTCTTGGTCTCCTTACCTGTAGCATTCATTTTCAACTATATTCCTTTTTTTGAAAGTGCTTTCTTTTAGTGGAATTTGAGTTTTAAGAGATGGCGATTCCTGTACTTATGTATTTATTTATTTGTATGTTCATTCTACAAATAGTAAGTGCCCACAAATGTTGGTCAACACCACACTTGGGAGAAACAGTGATGGACACATGGATGAAGTTCCTGCCTCATCTTTCTTGAGGGCCCTCCGTCTGCACCACTGACATCCTCCCCTTGCAGTGGTGTGTTCATTTTAAAGTCTTTTTTTGTATGTAATTAATACATAAATACATACAACAGAACTTACCACCTGAACAATTTTTAAGGGTATGGTTTCTAGTGTTAAGTATCTGCACATTGTTGGGGCACAGATCTTTGGAGCTTTTTCATCTTGCAAAACTGAAATTCAGAACCCATCAAACAACTCCTCTCTCCCATCCCCCAGCCCCTGGCACCTGTGATTCTACTTTCTGTCTCTATGAACTCTAGGTAGCTCATCTAAATGAAGTCACATAGTATGTGTCTTTCTGTGACTGACCTGTTCCACTTAGCATACTTTAAAGTTTGCCCACTCTATAGGATGTGTCAGAACTTCCTCTTTGCCGTTGAACAAATTGCATGTGTATACCACATTTCATTCATTCATTCATCACACTCTTTTTCTGTATGCTCACACTCATGTGCTCTCTCCTCATCCTTTTATTCATTTGTTCATTCATGGTGTTGTGCAGAGCGCTGCTGTGATCAGGGGCACACACACAGCTCCACAAGACCCTGCTTTCAGTCCTCTTGGGTGCACACCCAGACGTGGAATTGCTGGATCAGATGGCAACTCTAGTCTTAGTTTTGAGGAATGTGTGTGTGTGTTTTGTACCCATTTCCGTTCTCACTGCAGCCACTAGATCTCTGATCAGCGGCCAATGCAGGCCCTGTTGGATCTGTACATTTCTTATTTTTTCCCCTTAGGAGGTTTGTGTGAAACCCGAGGTGCACTGCTGTCTGTTCTTTTCCCACTTGGAACTTACCTCTGTCCCCTAAGAAACTCTCTTTAAGGCATATATGCATTGTCTTTCTTGGTTCTTGATTGGTTGAATGATAGATCCCTGATTATGGCAGATAAATGAATGAAAGATCATCAGTGATAACTTGAAAATCAAGGGACATACAAGTTCTTTGTTTAAAGCTGAATGAAGAGAGTATAAATGACAAAAGAAGAATCAGTGCCATCAACCTCAAAAGCCCCCCCTTCGCCAACGATACCCCCCTCTCGATTCCTACAAGCTTCCCTTGTTCTCCAACCTGCTTTTCATGAGTTCTTCTTTCCCTCAAACTTCAGCATTCAGGATAATGAAATAAAGTTATTTCTTATTCAATGCTATTGCTTTTCTGTGCTCTTTCATTACCAGTTTCGAAACATGCTGTTTTCTACTATTCTTCATTGCAAATGTGCAGAATTTCAATTACATTAAGATCTCTTCCAACCTTGGAATTCAATATTTTATATTATAGAGCAAATAGGCCTTTCGAGAGCAAACTTAAAAACTTAATCACACTTGATAACTTTTTTTTTTTCCTCTATGGGGAAATCTTTCTTGACGCTTGAAGTGTAACCAATAGACATTCAAATGAATATTTAGAATATAATTGTTTTGTAAGTAGGGCCATCCAGATTATACACTCTTTTTTTTTTTTTTTTTTTTTTTTGATACTGGGCTGTTTTACCTATGCTCACCTCTTCCCAAGTGCTTGTGACAGGGACAGTTGCTAATGGGTTCAGAGGGGAGATTCCACATTCTCTCTGGGTGATTCACTTTGGTGTCTTACATTCTGCAGTGCAGCTGAAATCAGTTTCTACTTGCTTTCTCCTTTTGTAAGCTAGGAGCCGCTGACCCCACACTTACTTTAAAGGTAATAAGTTTAAAAAAAGGTATGAAAAGGTCAACCATATAGAAAGGTACAGAGGGTAATATTCTATGTACCCATCATTTAGAATGAAGAGATGTTATAGTATTTGCTACCGATAGCTTTTTCCATAAAGAATAAAAATGGTAAATTAAAAAGACTTCTCTACACCAACTTGTTCCTTTTCCCTCATCAGAGAGAACTAACTTCCTGAAGTTGGTTTGTTTTGTTCACATTCATAATTTTATATTTTGTTACATATATATCCATAAATAATATAGTTATGGTTTTGTCCATTAAAAGAGATATTAATAGTAAGATATTATATTTTTGATGGACTTAATTGTCCCATCCCCCAGGCTAATTATTTGGAAGTAAGGCCTTCAAGGAGATTATTAAGGTAAAGTGAGGTCATAGGGTGGCACCTACTCCAGTTCTACTGGAGCCCTTAGAAGAAGAGGAGATTGGGAAACAGACGCCAGGGGTGTGTATACACAGAGAAGAGGTCACTGAGGATGGGGAAGGTGTCTGTCTATGAGAAAAGTTGAGCAGCCTCAGAGGAGAACAAACCTGCTGACACCTTGTTGTGGACTTGTAGCCTCCAGAATTGTGAGAAAATTTATTTTTATTGTTTAAGCCACCCAGTCTGTGGTATTTTGTTATAGCAGCCCTGGAAATCTAATATACTAGGTAACTTTGAAGTTTAAATAAGCAGCAAAGAATTTTGTTGGGATGTACTCATATAGAAAAACAGTGTTTGTTGTTATCAGCACTTCAGATCACTAGAGTCCTACATTTTTCCAGCACCCACATCTCTACATGGGTGTGAATCCCCCGCACTGCCTGGGGACACTGGCTGGGTTCTGATATAGTACTCTGCACCTAGAGATCACAGGTCTTTTCAAAAGTTGGGAGTTGCCTCAAAAGTCATCTAGAAGAAGAGTTGTCAATGGTTTTCCTGTTTTCACATTTTTGAGGTTTGTTAACACAATCTCATTCCCTATGATGGCTAATAGTAATAATTAATGGTACCTCAACTGGAGGACATGTGATTATCAAATGAGAATCTGGTGGTCGTGGTGGTGGTGGTGGTGTGTGTGTGTGTGTGTGTGTGCGTGTGCTTGTGAGACAGAGAGAGAGAGAGAGAGAGAGAGAGAGAGAGAGAGAAAGAGAGAGAGAGAGAGAGAGAAGGGGGAGGAGGAGGAGGAGGAGGAGGAGGAAGAGGACGTTGTCTGAGGGCAGAGCTAGAAAACACATACACTTTGAAAAATTCTCCAGTTGATTTTGATTGATCTTCCAATGTCTGTGTACTCCAACCTGGATCATCTTGGAAATCAAGGATGACTTTCCTAAGGAGTACTGTTCGAGCTAAAATTTGGGGCTTGGTTAGGAGTTAACTATATGAAGAGCAATAGGATTGATCCTCAAGAGTTCCAGGCTATGGGGACAGCTTTCCCACAGGTCTCCAGGTGGGAGAAGCAGGGTGTGTGTGGGAAGATGTGGAGGGCAGCTGGATGAAAGGAAGAGTGATGGGGTATGTGGCTGGAGGCATAGGCAGAGTCCCCACCCCATAGGCTTAATATACAATGTTAAGGAGTTTGGACATCATCCTAACCACAAAAGGAAGTCATCGAATAATCTGAATCAGAAGAGGGATATGAATTGATTTTTCATTCTTTAATTATGAGATTTGGCTCCAGATTTGAAGGGATATCATTTAGGTAGTGTGTGCCCAGTCAGAATATAATGTCAGATTGCTTACAGAGTGGCAGTGAGACTCAGATGGATTCAAAAGATCCTCCAGTAGGTGCAATAAGCAGGACTTCATGCTTTGGAGATGAAGGAGAGGTATGAATAAAGGGGATATCTTCGTTTTCTGTCTTATGTGGCTGGATGGTAATGGTCCCAGTCATTGAGATAGGAAACCTTGGAAACTGATGTGTGTGCAATTAGTTTGGACATGATTTTTATGAAGTGTTTTAATGACATCTGAATGGAAATATTGTAGCCTTTGGAGTCTGAGTGTGATGTTTGCAGGAGCCATTGGATTGGAGTTTGGGATTGATCATCCAAGCTATGGGCATGAATGAGGTGCCTGAGCACAGAGTATAGGGCAAAGAGAAACCAGACACTAGGAATTCTGAATAGTCAATCTGATAAACAAATTATTGAGCAAACCTCTTGAGAGATTGCTCTTCTCTCTTCTAGGCAACATAGGGCACTCTGGAGAAATGCTTTAATCCAAAGTTGATGGGTTTGATGGAAGAAATTAAAGTCATGTGACAGATTTCAGGGAGAGTTTGAGCAAGCAGGGCCTGAGGTGTCGAATTATCCACTGTGGGCTGGATTCTACGAATACAAAAGCTATCCTATTCTTTCACAGAGAGTAGGCAGAGAGACATCTAAGACAGTTACATTCATAAATTTGTGACTAGATAAGCAGAGTAGTTTTCTCTGTTCTCTGTTAATGAGAAAGAGGAAAGTAAGAGAGAGACAGGCAGATATTAAGACTTTGTTTTGGTAAAGAAAGTTCCAGAAGGCCTCTTGGAAGCAGTGTAGACTCAGATATTAAGACTTTGTTTTGGTAAAGAAAGTTCCAGAAGGCCTCTTGGAACCAGTGTAGACTCTGCTATCTCCTGTACTTTCTTCATTGGCTTCGGCAGAGCACCAAGGATTGTCCTGATGCTGCCACTTACTCAGGGTCTCATGTATCAGAATTGCATTGCTTTTATGGAACATCTATGATGTGTTGATCACCTTTGTGTTAGTGTCACAGATACCCGAGACAAAGGTTCCACCACCTCCCAATCGTCAAGCTCTGGGGACTGAGCTGTTAACACATGGACCTTTGCAGGACACTTACCCAAACCATAGCATTTGGTATGGATTTTTTTTTTTTTTTTTTTTTTTTTTGCTTTGGTTTACAAAAATGAAAGGGAAGCTCAGAGAGGTTAAGTAATTTGATAACATCACTTAACCAGTAAACAACAGGCTATGAATTTGAATGCCTGACTCCCAAACACTGTCATTTCCTATTCCTTATACTACTTTTCTTTAGTGTTCAGAATGAAAAAGTGCCTAAAAAAATAGAAGAAACAGAGTCTTGAAACAAAGGTTCCATCCTGTTCTTTAGAATCCACTTTGGCATGTAGGGAAGTGGACTCAGATGTTTTGGAAACCTCACGGGGCAGGCAGTGTTGTTAGGAACTGGCCTTTCTTTAACTGGAAAATTTAATTAACTAGAACACTCTATTCCCCATATGCTGTTGCACTGAGTCACAGGGAAGGTGAGGGAATTGCTCTGGGAGAAGAGGATGAACAGTGTAGTCTGATGGTCCCATGGATGTTGATGGTTAATGTCCCATGATTATATGAGTAAGATTGGGACTGATTCTTCATGCTTGAAGTTATTATTGACTTTGAATCCAGATCAAGTGCCTTCTATGAGCTCTTCACATAAGAGTAGTGGTGTTAAGGATGATCACTATTTCTCCTGTAATCTGGAAGATATTTTGGGACTGGTCAAATTTCTCACTTATTTCCCTTTTGGGTTGTAAGTGAATGGCTATTTACTTTACCTTATATTATGTTGAAGACATTTTTATAATTCTGACCTCTTTGTTTAAATAGTTGCTTTCTTCAACAAGGAAAGAAGAAAGGAAAAAAGTTTCAGCACTGCTGGGCCAACTCTGCTGCTCACATGTTTCAGGCTCTTTTGGTGGTTTTACAATGAGGCTCTCCCTGGGAAGAACAGTGGGAACAAAATCCCTGCAAGGACATGCCCAGCAGAGAAGCCTGGTGTGTATCACCAAATCTGGAGATGCTCCAAGGTGTATGTTGTTCAGCAAAGGGAAAATGACACCTGTTGTTCTACCAGGTTTTACCTTTTGTCTTGAGGACAGAAGGGCCTGCCTAATTAGACCACCTCTAACAACCATAGCTGAGGCTGCTTACCCACTTGCTATGTGCCTGGCTCTGGATGAAGTGCATTTATGGTCACCCCTTCCCTTTTCATCTTCATACTAGTCCTCTAAGATGGGCACTATGTTGGATACCTCAAATCCTCTGGGCCCCACGTCATGTTTCAGCTTCTATTGCAGTGACTCGTTCCAGCCAGGCTTCAATCAACTTTGTGTAAGCAACTAGAGGGACCCTCTTCTTGTCCTAAATTGTCTACTTCTCATTTCCTGCCCTGTACAGGAGTAAATGGTCATGGAGCCACTGTGGCCAGTAAGAAAGGGAGTCAATGAATAAATTCTTCCCTTTTTCATTCCCCAAGAAAACTCTTCTGAGATCTCTTTCATAAGCACCAATTACCTGTAACCCTGGCAGCTTGATAGTGTCCTTCCTGGTTCCATTCCCTGTCCCTTAAGTATGCTTCTTGGGATTATTTCCCAAATGAACACTTTGGAGGCCAGCCTTTGTCTTAGGCTCTGCTCTGGGCTATGGGACAGTAGTAGGAAATGCAAGCCAGGCAGATGTTACAGAGCTCCCCTGCTCCCCCAAATTGAACACCCTTTGTTATGGTTTAGATACAAAGTGTCCCCTCGAGACTCAGGTATTGAAGGCTTGGTTCTCAGTGCAGCCATGTTCAGAGGTGGAGCTTTGGGGAAGTGACTGGATCATGAGAGTTCTAACCTTACCAGTAGATTAATCCTTTGATGGGTTCATAATGCAATGAATTTGATGCATTATTGGGATGTGGTGGAAGCATTAGGAGGTGGGACCTGGTAGGAGGAAGTATGTTGCTGGGGTGTGTCCTGGAAGGTTATATCTTGTCCCTGGTCCCTTCCTTGCTCTCCGTCTCTCTGCTTCCTGGCTATGACAAGGTAAGCAGCTTTCCTCTGTTACACCCTTCTGCCATGATGTTCTGCCTCATCTCTAACCCAAAGCAGTGGAGTCAACTGAACATGGCAGAAAACTCTGAAACCATTAGACAAACAAACAAACAAACAAACACAACTTCCTCCTTTAAGTTGTTTTTCTCAGGTATTGTGTGACAGTGATGAAAAGCTGACTTTACATAACCTCTTTTGCTGCTGCTACTGCATGTCCCATTGGTGACTCCCCACTGCCTCGTTCCCAAGAGGGAGGCGACATGGTGGCTTATTTGCAGTGCAAGTCCCAACGGATGGCCTTTATCCAAATGTTGCAGCAGCTGGCGTCACAGGTGGGGGCTGTGCAGAGTGACGGCATGCACTAACAAGTCAAAGGGTTGTATTAAACACCATCCTTGAGCTCCCTGTCCCAGTTCCAGGCCAGTTGTCCAACATAGCGGGCTGTGTTAGATTGCAACCCTGAGTGGTTACCATAAAATCATGTTCTGATTTCCTTCACCTTTTATCTAATTCCCTGGGAACTATGGAAATTTTGGACAGATGTCCGGGTGGAGAGATTTTGAGAGTTGAGTATGCCAGGACTGTGCTTTTACCTGCATGCTCCCCAAAGTGAGTCTCAGGCTTTGGTGTGCTCTTCTTAGCTCAGTCTTTTATTTTCCCCACATCACAGATTAGGAATCTCAGGCTTGGAGAAACTATGTAAAGAGCTTGCTGAAATTTGGGTAGTAAATGATGGACAAGCCTCCACAGCATGTTTCCCTCACCCTGGATCCTATGTCAAAATCACTATGCAATACTTTCTAGATGGCCTTTCCTCAGGGTGGGGGTGGTTTGTGAGCCCCACTTCCGGGAATAAGAGCTGAAGGCCTCTTGGGCGGAGACATGTCAGAAGGCAGTTTATCTCTGGAGACCCGTGGATTCCTGCTCGGAGAACTTTTTGAAGTCCCATATCCCTTCTGCTTGTCTGTTGCAGTCCAGGAATTGAGTGAAATCCTTACCATGAGAAGGCATGTGCACATGTCTTCAGGCATAAGAGAGGAAGTCCTTCCTTGGGGGCAGCAAGGGTTGTGGGAGAAGATGCAGAGGAAGTGGATGGGGTTGTTCTTGAGGTAGAGGGCAGGGAGGCAGGGGAGGGTGTGGGATTGCATCTTCAAGGAATGTAACTCTGGCTGTAACACTTCCCCAAGTGGGGAGCTAAGGCCTCAGCTGGAGTAAGACTGGTGTTGGTCAGGCTGGCTTCATGGGCATTGCCCAAGACCGCATGTTTAGAAGAACCCTGGGCTTGGTTCCATGCTTTGGTGTTAGAGTCTTGAAATTCTTAATTATTTTTAACAAAGGACCCTATTTTAATTGTAGGGTACCAGACCCTACAAATTTTGTAGCCGACACTGAGGATAGATTTTCCTAACATCCTATTGACTTCGTTGTGCCCACTGGCAGTTCCTGTTGGTGGGATCTCAGAAAAATAGAGAGGGACTCTGCTTCATCAGTGGTCTGAAGCCAGAGGAGTTCTTGCTGAAATTCTGTTATGGTTTGGATCTTAAATGTCCTCCAAGAGCTAATGTGTTGAAGAACTGGTCCCCAGTGTAACTGATCTCATGAATGAATCCACTTATGGATTCATTGCTTGATGGATTTGCAGGGAGATTTTTTTTTTTTTTAATTTAATAAAGGCAAGCTCTCTTTCTGCTTCCCAGCTTCCATGAGGTTAGCAGCTTTGCTCTGCCATGCCCTCCCCACCATGATGTTCTGCCTCACCACCGACCCAAAGTGATGGGTGCAAGTAACCATGGATGGAAACTCCTAGAATCATGAGAGAAAATAAATCTTTCCTCCTTTTAAGTTGTTCACCTCTGGCATTTTGTCACAGGGATGGAAAGTTGACAAACACATTCCCCAAGTGGGGAGAGCTAAACTTTAAAGGACTGAATGTAGCAATCTTTCTTGGGAGGTCTTAATGGGTTTGTGGAGAAACTTCTAAACCATACCTAAAGCTCAAGGTGGACAAGATGGCTTTCTTGGGGTGGGGGGCATAGAGTGTCAGTTCAGGAAAGCCATCTGGGTACAAGGAGTGATAGTAAAATTTGTATATTGCAAAATGTGAATTTCACTGCTTTTCTAAAGAGTTCCTTTTGTATCTGTGTAATTGAGATTAATTCTCAATGAATCTCCCCAAACTTCTTTGATTTAGAGCTCTGGTTATTTTTGTGTAATGGAGATAATTGAGAACTCTGAGGGTTAAAGTGAAGATGAAATGATCCAGTGCATAGGAAACACCAGGGGTGTGCTGAGCAGGGACCAAGTCCTCAGCCAATGCTTATTTCCTTTCCCTGTTACAACATCAAATATGCTTTGAGCTCCGAACTAATGGAAAGGCTCGTGTATTTTTCAGGGTAATTTGGGCAACACCTACTATTTAGGGGCAAGGAGGTTTCCAGTATGAATTACCAGGTCTGGCACTTTACATGATAATGGTGGCTTATCTAACAACTCCTTTGTGGTCTTAAAGGCACAGCTTCCAATTATGACTGTGTTCCAGCTGAGCAAGAGGTTTTCTAGGTTGTAAAAGTTCCTGGAGAGGCTCTGCAAAGTTCCTGTAGAATCTGGAGTGTTACTCTCAAAATATTCAATTACTTTAATTTGACCTACGTGAGTACTGAGTTGGGGAAAGCTGTTCTGGGAGTCCATCTGTACTAAAGTGGATATTGCACTGAGGACTCTTAGCATGTGTTTGTGTGCACATGTGTACACACACGGCCTCAATTTTACTCTTATTATTTAGTCTCATAAGCTGTTTAGATGTTGTCCAAGAATGAAATAAATATAATAGATTGCATATTTTCAAAAGCTTATCTCTCCTTTTTTTTTTTTTTTTTTTTTTATTGGAAATTTAAATCAGAGGTGCTCTACTACTGAGTTATACCCCCAGCACTTTTTTACTTGTTTTATTTTGAGACAGGGTCTCACTAAGTGGCTGAGTCTGGCCTTGAACTTGTGACCCTCTTGCCTGAGCCTCCTGCGTCACTGGTATTACAGGTGTGAGTCAACGTGCCCAACTCAAAAGCTTATATTCTTATAGGAATATTCTCCTTTATTTCCCTTGGTATTTGTACCTTTCTATGGTAGTAATAATTTAATATTAGACATCTAGATTGTGACAAAATGGCTTCACTCTAATCAGCCTCAGTGTATAGATGGAGGGAGCATTTTTGACTTATAAATTCTTCCGAGTTAAGCTTTAAAGTTTATCTAATTTCTCAGCTAACACCAGGTTGGATTTAGGTTATGTGGATTTCAGATAAAAACCAAACCCAAACAGAGCAAAACAGAAATTGTTCCGGTTTTCAAGTTCTTATTTTTACTTTAAAAATTGTGCAAGTAATCCCTATTTCTTGTCAGAGTAATAGAAGGTACAAACTAGCAAAAAAGAAAAAAAATAGAAGATCTGGTAATTTCTTCCCTTTACGTCCAGTTCATGCTTCATATTTTTGATATATATACTATTGCCTATGTGGATTATACTGTTTTTATATCTTCTTTTTAATACCCACCAGTATATTATTAACACAATTTCTTGTCAATTACTATATGGGTTTTCTTATAATCATTATGGTCATGTTAACCTTAATTCCATATGGTTGTTTAGACCTATAATGGTTTGACTTGTGATTTTTTTGACTTTGTGATGATGTGAAAATGACATGAATTCAGTGGAAAGTATCACTCGAATTTTGAATTTGACTTTTTCCTGGGCTTGTGATGTGTGGGATGACCCTCTTGCAATGCTCTGCAGCGTGAGGTGCTGCTGAGCTGTGGTATTTGCTAGATTTGGTTAAAATGCATTTTTGACTTTTAATATTTTCAACTTAAGATCAGGTTATAATCCCACCATGAGCCAAGGAGCATCTGTAGTTTATAACATTAGTTGAAAGAGAAATTGATAGATAATTGTCACCTACCTCATTTTTTCTGGAGAGATAGGCCACTGCTAATGTATAGATAAGTTACCTTAAGGGCAAGTGACCATTTCTGTCTAATCAGAATTGTTTGAGGAAGAGGATGGACTGTAGGCAAGGAAGATCCCCTGGAAGGTACACTAACTATATCTTGTAGAGGGATATAAACTTATTGTCTATCACACACAGGAAGTAATACTCCATCCTCCCACTTTTGTCCTTAACTTTTTGATGGTGTTTAGCTCCATATCCTTTCACCTCTCTTTTTGGGATTTCAATGACACAGATGTTAAACTTTTCTTAAAAAATAGTACCACAGGTTCTTGAAATTCTCTTTGCTCATTCTGTTTCAGATCATTTTCTCTCTGTTATTCAGACTGGGTAATTTCTATATTTCTTTAAATTTTTTTTTATTTATTCCAATTTGTTGCATGACAGTGGAATGCATTTATACATTTTGATAGATCATACAAAAATGGAGTGTAATCTCTCATTTTTCTGATTATACATATTGTAGAATCGTATTGGTCATGCAGTCAGACATGTACATTTAATAATGTCTGTTTCATTCTACTGTCATTCCTTCCCCCATGCCCTTTTTCCCTCCCTTCACTTCCCTCTACCTAATATAAAGTAACTCTTTTCTTCCCTACCTATCTCCCTCCATTGTGAATTAGCATCCACATATCAGAGAAAACATTCGGCTTTTGATTTTTTTGGGTTTGGCTTATTTCACTTAGCATAATATTCTCTAACCCCATCCATTTATCAACAAATGTCATAATTTCTATATTTCTATTTTCAGTTACACATTCTTTCTTTGATTATATCCATTCTCCTGCTGAGATCATCTGTTTTTTATTTTAATCATTATATTCTTCAGTTCTAACCTTTCCATTTGTTTTTTTTTTTAATTTATTTTTTATTTTTTTTTATTCATTTAATTTTGATCCATTGAACACAAATGGAGTACAGCTATTGTTTCTCTGGTTGTACACAAAGTAGAGTCACACCATCTGTGCGTTCATGCATGTACACAGGGCAATGATGTCTGTCTCATTCTGTTATTATTCTTACCCCCCCACCCCACCCCTCCCTTCCCTCTATGCTATCCATGCTTCCTCCATTCTTGCATCCCTTCCACCCCGCATTATGCATTCTCATTCACATATCAGAGAGATCATTCACCCTTTGGATTTTTGGGACTGGCTAATCTCACTTAGCATGACAGTCTCCAACATCATCCATTTACCTGCAAATGCCATAATTTTATTCTTCTTTATGGCTGAGTAATATTCCATTGTGTATATATACCAGTTTCTTTATCCATTCTTCTATTGAAGGGCATCTAGGTTGGTTCCATTCCATTTGGTTCTTTATATCTTCTATTTTAAAATTTGTTTCAAGAGTATTTGTAATTGTTCATCAAAGTATTTTATGATGACTGCTTTAACAACCCTGTCAGATAATTCTAACAGTTGTTCATCTTAATGTTCATGTCTTCATTGGTTTCAGAGGGCTTTCTCCTAAGGCAACAAATTATGACTGATTTGGTAGCTTAAAACAATAGAAATTTAATTTAATTCTGGAGGCAAGAATCTGAAATCAAGTTGATGTCAGAGCCACGTTCCCTCTGAAGGCTCTGGGAGAGAATCTTCCTGTCTCTTTCCGTGACTTCCTTCGTTCCTTAACTTTTTGCTGCATAATTAAAATCTCTGTTGTCTTCAGATGGCTTTCTCCTCTGTGATGATGTGCTTTCTCCAATGTAAGAATACTCACCATTGGATTCAGGGCCCACCTGGGTAATTCAGGATGGTCTCATCTCACGATCCTTAATTACATCTGCAAAGGCCCACTTTCCAAATAAGGTGACATTCATAAGGTCCAGATATTAAGACATTGACCTATTTCTTTTTTGGGGAGGGCAACATTAAACCTATAACAGTATTGATGATTTCCTTTTCTTATCCAAGTTGAGATCTTCCTTGTTCTTGGTATTATGAGGGATCTTCAGTTGAAGTTTAGATCTTTTGGATATTATTTTATCATGGTTTGGATATGTTTTAAGTGTGTCCCCCAAGGACTCATGTGTTAGAAGGTTGGCCCTCAGTGTGATGATATGAGAGGGATACTGCTTCATCATTGCCATGTGTAGTCATGGTCCAGTTTACCCTCTGGTCTTTCTTGGCACCCAGGGAGAGAGGCTCCTGGTTACTACCGGGTGAGGTGGGAGTTCAGGGTCCCCACTAGGCCAGTTCTGCTCTGTCTGAGAGGGGAAGAGGTTATTGTTCCATACGTGGCCTCCTGTGGCATTGTGGGGATCAGCTCATTTTAGTGGGCTCACTCTCCATTAGCTCTCATCTGATGTGAGTAAAATAGGCGGGGCCTTAATTCCATCAGATCACGATGGAAACCTAGGTTCTGCTCTGCCACTGCGGGCAGGGATGGGGTTTTCTGTGGTGTTTGACTTGAGTGGAGTGTTTATCTTCCTGTTAGGCTGCCTCTTTCCAGGACAATTGGATGGGGTGCAAGTTTTTGTTTGGGCTCTTTTGCTTCCACTAATGGTGTTTCTAGGTTTCTGACTTCACCACCTTCTAGCCTGCGATTCGTGAGGCAAAGCCAAACAGAACACAAAATCTAGGGACCTCAGGGTCCTCAGGTGTCTAGCCAGGCTCCTGCTTTTCTCCATCTTTCAGGGTCTTCTTGTATTTGTTTTTATTTATTGCCCAGAGTTTATAGCTATACTTCATGAGAAGAATGAGGAAACTAGCTTTCTATATGATATAATGTGTACGTACTTTCCTTTGGAGTCAAGTCATCTCTTCTTCCTCCTCCCCCTCCTCCTCTTCCTTCTTCTTTTTCTTCTTATTGTTTTTTCACTTTTGATGTTATGCCTTCCTCTTCTGAAAATTACATAAATATACATTTGATTTTTTAAATGCTTTCACAGTTTCATCTCATAGACTTAAATCTTTAAGGAAGGGTTTATCACAGTATGGCCCATAGACCCTAGTTTCTGGGGTTCACCTGAGTGTTATTGAATTAGAATCTCTCAGAGACTCTCTTTTTGTAAGCTCTCCAGATTATTAAGTGTGTGCCAAAATTTGAGATCCACTATTTATCCATTCAAAAAAAAAAATGTTTGATTTAAGTTGTAAGGCAGGCATCTTACCTATTTTTTTTTCTAAGTGGTTAGACAATTGACTTAAAACCATTTATTAAATTTATTCTCTTTTCGTCACTGATTCAAAATGCCACCATGATAAAATATTAAATTTATACATAAATATAAATATTTGGATCTGTTTCCAGATGTTCCATTCCACTTCATTGATCTGTCTGACCATGCTGGCGCCAGTAACTTACTCTTTTTAATTGCTGTAACTCTGTCTGCGGAGACGTCTGAATGTTGCCCTGCACCAGTCTCTAAAAGCCTTGTAGGAAACCATCTGCCAGGAGAGAATTAGATGACTCATATGTGAAGATGCTTTGTAAATTGCAAACCTCTCTGGCCTCTCAACCCACCCCTGACACCAGCACTTCCTAAAACTCTGATCTCATCCTGTCTCTTCCTGACTCCAGAGCCTTACTCATAAGATGGAACCCATTCTCCTGGCATTCGAAGCCTTCCCACCATAACCTGGTCTCCATCTACCTTTTCAAAATGACCTTGTGTGCCTTACAGTCCTCTTCCTTAATTAGGTTTACCTGCTATCTGGTTTCCTGCGTTTCCTGCCACATTTCTTGCATCTGGTTTTCTTATTCTTCCTGCCGTGAAGTGCATTCCTTAAAATTGCTCGCCATCCTCCAAGAATGAACTCCTCCCACACAGTGCTCACTTCACACTCAGCATACCTTGACCCCCCCACAGCTCTCCTGGGATGCAGTTACTTTTGTTCCTTATGCCTTCTGGAGTGTGTATCTCATCTCACTGGATGAGGCTGGACTACCCTTACATGCAGAAACTTTGCCTTCCTTTTTCTTTTGTATGCAACTGTGTTTCTCCTTGCAAAGAAGGATACACACAGTAAACATCCACTCAGCACATCTTCACTGGCTAAATAAAGGAGGGTTACATTAGATCTCAGTGAACCTCCATGCTTAATTTGTGTTGCTCAGACACAAGCAGAGGATTAGCCACTTTGTTTCATCTACTTTTAAGTATGTGTTAGGTTCAGAGCAGTTAGAGATAAACCCTGTGTTATGAGACAACTACTTTTTATTAATCTGTTAGACAATGATCTCATGGCACACAATGGTTCTGTGCAGAGATAAATCAACCCAGAAATTTCTTCTTCAATTTTTTTGCGAAATATCTCCCTGTCTCAGAATGATCTCTGTTGGACAGCAAAGTTTTAGAGATGCTCTGGTTGTCTGCCCCATCGTTCCCTCTGAGGGAATTTACCCACCCATAGCCCCATGCCTCAGCCACCATGACTTTGATCACTTGATCCAGTTCCTCCCTGGCGGCATCTGGTTGGTCCAATCAGTGGATGGTGAGCTGGACCAATCAGGTCTGGCTCTGGCAATTGAGAAACTCAGAAGCCAGTTGCCAGTTGGACAGGGGTGCTGCAGCTAAGTCCTGAAGCAGTAAAAGGGCAGAGAGTCTGTGATGACAAAGAAACCTGAGCAGTGAGGTGGCAGAGGAACTTGACTGAGAGAGAGAGGGAGAGGGAGAGGGGGGAGGGGGAGAGAGAGAGAGAGAGAGAGAGAGAGAGAGAGAGAGAGAGAACCTGACAGAGAACATAACTGATGTAGAGGGATGCAGGAATGTCTTTTCCTGGAGCTATGCTGATTCCAGAAATACTCTTGAGCCACCCTCCTGTCCCCTAGCTTGGGTCTTCTCTATTCCTGTCCTTGACTTTTCATGAGATCATTTCAGCTTAGTAATAAACTCCGCTTCTTGACCAAGCAGGAGAGAATGGGACCTCTCTGCTTCTTTTAACCAAATTAGCCTGGATGGAGTAGATGGTAGCTGGGGAATGCTTTTCAGCTGTTTCTCTGTCTAGAGGATGTGTATTGAATGTAGTGTGAGTCACAAAAGTCAGAAGAGCCAGATGTACTTTTTAAGACTATTGCTTTCAAGATTTTAAGCTTTGAAAACTTTTTTTCATGAAAAATTTCAAATATGCAGAGAAGTAGAAAGAATAGTAGAATCCATCTATCAATCTACCACCCAGAGTTAAGTTACTAACATTTTCCCATATTTGCGTCATTTCTCTTTCTTTAAATTACAGATTTTATATTTCTTCTCACACTTCATCATGCATCTCTAAAAGAGGTTTTTTTTCCCCCTATATAACCACAATGCAATTGTCACACCTAACACAACTGGCTATTTCCTTAATATCATTAATACCCTACTCATATTGAAATAAAGCCAAATTTACTAAAAATGTCTTTTACAGATACTTCTTTTTCAAGCCAAGATACAAAGCTGACACTGACTTGGATTGTCAATGTGATGTTCTTCAGGTCTCCCTTCATCTGAAATAGTATTTTCTTCTTGCTTTTTTTTGTTGTTTGTTTGTTTAAATGAAATTAGACCAGGTGTCTTATAGAATTTGCCACAAATTCTAGAATGTCTGATGGTTTCCTCGCAGTGTTGCTTTCTTGTTTCTCCCATCCCTGTGATTTCTATTCAGTGCAAGTTAAATTTAAAGGCTCATTTGGATTCATGTTAGATATTTTTTTAAAAGGTCTCTAACATGAGACATTGTGGGTGCTAGTAGCTGGCAGGTGGCCTACCTTGAGGGACGGCAGGGGACTCCTGATGTCTGGCCTATAGTCCTACTATCTGTTGTGCCACATTGGTTGCTCTGCTCAAGACAGTGACAGTCAGTCTCTCTCGTGTAAAGGAAGGTAGCCCCTCTTGTGATTAGCAAATTAACTGTGGGTGATAGATCCTGTTTTCCATTGGCCTTTCACCCAGTGATTTTAGTATCAGTTATTGATCTTTTCTAGAATGGATGAACTTTCTCACCAACTGATATTTTCTGACAATATAGTGGGTATAGGGGAAGGAAGGGGACATGAGGTCTCCTTTACGGGAAATTATTATTATGGATATACTTCTTACTATCTGTGGCAGCCTAACAAACTATCCCAAAATACAGCGAATTTAAGTAACAATTGTTTTGTCTCCCTTGGTTTCTGAGGGCCAGGGATTGGGAAAGGGCATGGTTGGGTGCTCCTAACATGGAGTCACTCATGTGGTTATTGTCAGATGGGACCAAAGCTAGAAAATAGGATGGTAGAGTATTGGAAGCTGGCTAGGCATTCCTCTCTCTGTGTCATCCCAGGGCTTCTCTGTGTGTGGGTGGTGGGACCGGTTTACATGGCGGCTGCTGTGATCTGAATGTTGGTGCCCTTTTCCCCCATTGGTAGGTTGAAATCCTAAGCCCTCAAGGTAATTAGGTCATGACAGTGGAGCCTTCCTGAATAGGGTCAGTGATCTTTAAAGAAGAGGCCTCAGAGAACTTGCCCTGGAGAGCACCCACTATGTGGGACACAAAGGAAAGGCACCATATCTGAATCAGAAAGTGGGCCCTCACCAGGTTCGGAATCTGTGGGTGCCTTGATCTTAGACTTCCTGCCTTCTGTTCTGTGAGAAACGAATATCTATTGTTTTCAAGCCACCCTATTTATGGTATGTGGTAACAACAGCCTGGATGGTCTAATACAGTGGCCCAGAGTTCCCACATGTTCCCAGTGAGCCAGGTGCAAATGCCATTGCCCTTTGGGACCTCGCTTTGGAAGTCATGTAAGGTCATTAGCCTAGTAGTCTATTGGCGGGCCAGTCACAAAAGCTGCCCCAAATTCAAGGGGAAAGTTTTACATCTCTCTTTTCAATGGTGGCAGTGTAAAATATTTGTGGACATGTTTTGGAATATGGCAACATTGTTTTTATGTAGTAAACCTATATAGGTCACTACATACTGATAGCTGCCTTTTTGGAGGAGAGGATCTGATTAGTTGGTCAATGAGAAAATAAGTGGAACAATTAAAAATAAGACGGAAGTGGAAAACAACAAAAGGACCATAGAAACAGATGTGCCAGACACCTGGCGGATTGAACTTCCTTCTATTAAGCACCATCTTCACTTCCTGGCGGCAAAGGCATAGCATGTGGAACTTTGGTGTTTGTAGTTCCCGTCCTTGGATAAGAGGAAATTTACAAGTTTATTGAGAGAGTCATTTTGTTTTCCCCCTGGATGCTGAATTTTAAACTTTTTAAGTGAGTGACCTTTCATCAGGGCCACTGAGAAATAGATTTGTCAATGCCTGGCTTTGGTTGTTCAAAGAGAAATGTTCTTTAACTGAATATTTGTGACATAATTTCTCTGTGAAAATAGATATGAAGACCAATACTGTCTTTTAATTCATTTCCAGGGGGAACTGGAATGTGCCGTGTGCATGTTGTCTTCTGCAGATCTAACCTTAATCTAATATAGTCTGCTTTAGGGAATCTATAGCAATGAAATTTCAACTCTGGCTACACATTAAAATCACAGGTACCTCTTACAAACCTTGTGCCTGGGTGTTCCTCAGACCAATTAAATAAAATCCCTGGCAGTAGGATGTGGGAATCAATCTTTCTTTCTTTCTTTCTTTCTTTCTTTCTTTCTTTCTTTCTTTCTTTCTTCCTTCCTTCCTTCCTTCCTTCCTTTCCTTCCTTCCTTCCTTCCTTCCTTCCTTCCTTCCTTCCTTCCTTCCTTCCTTCTTTTTTTCTACTCTCCTCCCCCTCCCCTCCTTTCCCTCCCCCTCTCCTCCTCCCTCCATCACCCTCCTCC
>JAJEJO010000924.1:170909-184065 GCA_020662805.1 Glaucomys volans
TTCCAGCTTTACAGCCACACTTTTCCTGCTGAGACTGTTCAGAGTTGCCATTGCAGCGGGACAATAGCTGTAGACCATATGTTGATGAGTCGGCATGGCTGTGTTCCAATAAAACTTTATTTACAAAAACAGGCAGCAGTTGGGTTGGGCCTGTGGGCTCCTTTGCTGGCAACATAGCCCCGATTGAGGGAACCAGTTAGTTTATGGTTCTCTTCAACAACTGCATCCTCAGATGTGGAGGCCCAGATGTGCAGATGTGAAGGAAGGGAACATATTTATGACTAATGTGTCTGACATGGGCATTTTGAGTGACAATTTAAATTGTTATTTATTGTCTCTTTTAAAAAAGAAGCAGGTTAACTCACAAGCTTACATATTGGTTTGAGTAGGTACCCCCACTTTCCAGCTCTTCTCCCATGCAAGCTTCTGTCCTTACCACATACAGTGTGCTAGGAGTGACCTTAGGAATTGTTCCCTTCCCCTGCCTTCTAGAAGGGCTGTACTTGCCCAAATTGTTAGTGTAGGTACCAGGAGGGCAGGTACAGAGTTCAGGCATGGAAGTCCCTGTCTAGAGGTCATTTGGCTATTTCTCTGTGTCTCCCTAACTCTGCATTTTCAAAGCCAACTCCCACCTTCCAACTTCCTTAAGCACCAACGTGTCCACTGACCTAATTCTCTGCTCCTCCATTACTGCCACAGATCCTGGACCTTGGTATGGCCTTGATTTGTTTCCTAATCATTTAAAATGATTTGAGAATGGGACAATGTGTTGTTGTGCATCTTCCACCCTGGCCTTTAATAACTGTGTCGTCTGTTCCTTTTCACTGTCAGCAAAGCTCCCTCAGACCCAAGACTACAGCTCCCTGTGTCCTTTAAAAACTCCTTAACCTCTGCTTGTTAAGGCTGGACAATCTTCTCCTACCCACAACCTTTTCCCAAACCCCTTTCACTTGGGCTCGGCAGATCTGTCTTCTCTTCGCAGGCCTCTCTCTAACCTCTCAGCATCTTTTTAAAGAGAGTCTACACTGTGTTACTGTCAGGGCTGGCTTAGTCCTGGGCTGGTTTCCATCTGGGTAATCTTTTGCGTAATCTCATCTGTTCTCACAATTCTGAATTCTAAAAATACACAGCTTTCTTGTTCCTGCCTGGTAATACTGAAGTTACCCATTAGCTAAAATTGTCCATTTAAAATTCTTGTCATATGTCAAAGAATTTAGCAAAGACTAACTTATTCATATTCTGACTGCATTTACTAAGTAACAGTAGACTGAATTAATCAGCCCTCTTTGCCCTTGTGACTTTCTCCTCCAACTTATTTTATGTGGATTAATTTGTAGTTGTATGAGGTATAAAATTATCAAATGAAAAGGTATGGAAATTTGGGGGAATCTTGATTTCTTTTGGTCTTAATTACTGACTGAGTTCAGGAGTCTACATGATTTGATTCTGAAATGATTCCTACAAACAAACACGATAATCCTTTTATTTAAAGAAGACTAATTATAAACAAACAAAAAACATAATTTCTTACCTGTTAAGCCAGGCTTAATTATTAAAATAACTCTTTTTGTCTTGGTAACATTTTGGCAACACTGGTACAGTGTAAATTAGAATACCTTTTATAGGAAGCAATTTGGCAACATTCAAGGGGATGTTTTTACAATAAAGGTACAAGGTGTATTCCACTGTGTTTGAATATAATAAAAATGTGCTGAAAAGAAAAATAAAGCTGTTTGGATGCAAAGACAGGGAGGCATGATGTGGGACATTGCAGAACTGGCCTACTTCAAAGACTGAATTTAAATTTTCTGTGTTTGGAGGTGGGACTTTGTGGACATTAAAAGAAGGACCTTTGAACTTAACTCTGAGATGTTTACTAGATAAATCTTTTGGATTAGAAGACTCTTTCCCAATATTCCAGTTACTACATCTTCCCACCCCAACTTTCTACTGGATGACAGTGACAGTGAGGCAAAGCCATGTAACCAGTGGGGCTAAGGGTCCCCTGTTCTTTCTATGCTCAGGGTAGATGGTCACTGGCCTGGCAGTAAAGTTTTCCTCTGAGAGAAACAGGAAACCAAAAGGCAGCCGGTGGTGGAAGCATCCATGGCCTGGTGAGTCACCTCCAGGCCTGCCCCTGCCTAGCTGGCCTCAGGGTTTCAAACTTGAACATTGAGCCACCTATTTTCTATACTTGATCTTTTCTAGCAACCAGGTCAAACCTGGCCTGGAGATTGGACTGTTTCAATAGTCAGGTGCCAGTGTGTTACCTGGAAACAAATGAGGGATACCAGGCTTGGCTCAGGCTTTTAGGGGTTGTACTGAGTTCATGGAGTTTTGTGATTGACTGAATTTTGCACACACTAGAAGCAGGTAAAACTCTATACACTTTGTGCCTTAGTTGTGAGCTGTTCCAGTGTCATGTCATTCCTGACTTCTCTAGTCACATACTGACTTCCTTAGTGAAGCTAAGATCAGTTGGAGGCGAAGTAAATAACTTGGTTGCAATTAAAATCATTCTAGTTAGGAAAAGAAAAAAAGGTAGTGATGAGGCTCTGGAAAGTCTGGAAGCAATTATGCCTCTGTTTTTGTCCCTGACAAAGAAACTAGTCTCTAGAACATGAGACTGAAGCAAAGGTTTCTTTGAGTTGCCACTAAAACTCTGATTCAGTTAACTATTGCAGGGAAACAGAATAATCCCCAAATAAAGGCTTAAAATAACAATGATGTATGACTTCAACATTCTGTGGGTCAGGCCATGCATAGCTGGTGGTCCTTCTGCCTTGCATGCTGTTGACTGGGCTGCTCAAGGAGCTGGGAGCTTAGCTGGAGTTGAGCATCTAAGATGACCTTTCATGCTCCAGGACTTTTCTCAGATGACCTCCAATATTTCTGTGGTCTAGTCTGGACTCAGAGTATAAAAACAGAAGCCATCAGGTCCATTTCATTAGACCTGGCCTGGAACTGACACAGCACTGACATTTTATTGGGCAAAGTAAGTCAGGAGATCAACTCAGATTCAAGGTCAGGACTTATGGTCGCCAACTCTTGAATGTGGGTGCAGGGGTAGTCTCTTGGAGAGTTCCAAGCAGTGATAGGATCGTGCTTTTCTTCTAAGAACACATCTTAAATTATGTATATCCTGTTAATCACTAAATAGTTAATATTATCTAAATGAATGAAATGATGAATATAAAAGATTTTTAAAAATGGCCAACTGCCACAAGATATTGAGTTCTATTTTGAAGGAAAATAACTGGAAGATTTCTAGAAAATGTAAAACTTTGGGATCCTTATTTAACAAATGAGGAAACCAAGGCACCTATAAATACTTAATTGTTTCTAAAGTTTTAAGTCATTAAGTCTTTGTTTACCACTTTGATATAGAAAGGACTAGAAATAGCTCATAACTCCAAACTTCTACTTTCCCCTTCTCTTCACCTTCTGATCCTGTGGAGAAAAGTTATGAGGCTCAGGAGTTATTCTTGAAGAAAATCTAGCTCATTGATTTTCTTTGCCATAACCAGGAGTTATCGCATAACCCAGGGCCATCAGCATTACTGACCCTTTGAACTGTATGATTGCTTGTTGTGGGAGCTTGTCCTGTGAGTTAGCGGCATCCCTGGCTTCAGCCCACTTCAGCCCAGATACTTGTAGTAGACCCAATCCCTACACAGTTATGATGTCCACAGATGTCACCAGATATTGCTGAATATCCCCATTGACATAATCAAAGACATTGACATTTCCCTGATTGTAGTTCCTGAACAGTCTACAAATAAGAACTATTTTCTAAACCAAAACTGAGATGTAGGTCCGATCACGTGTTCTTCCCACCTCAATATAGGTTAAAAAAAATCTTTTTAGTTACAAATTAAATGTATAAAGTTAATATCACGTTTAGCTACATGCACCATACAGATAACGTTTAATAAAAACAATTACTTAAAATCTAATTGTTTTAGAAAATTGAAGGCATTGTGGTTCATAGGACTTTTCTTTCAAACATAAACTCATGACAGTTGGCAAATGTCAGTCATCTTTTCACCTTGCTTGCCCTGGCTGGACCCAACTGGAAAGGTGATGTTAAGTAATGGTATGTTCATAAAACACCAAGCACAACAGAGGGTTGGCAGGATGTCTGGCTGATTAGAAACAAGTAGACCAGAACATATTCCGTATAAAAACACTTCCTGATTCAAGTATTATTCAAACTGACTTTCTACACTAATCAAATTGTTTCAAGTATTCATTTCACTTGGTATTGTGTCAAACCAACTGAAGTGTCTGATAAATTATTCTTTTCTAGTTGTTTATGACTCTAAGCGTATGTATTACAAAACAAATTTGATCTGACAGTTTCCATCTCTCTTTCCCATGTGAATGATAATGTTGATGGAACTATAGAAGCAACGCTAACAATGAAATTAAATAATTTCAAGGTTTCTTGCTTAGGAAATCTAGGCAGTACCAGAAAGTGCCCGGGGTGGCGAAGTAAAGTGTACCCAAATGCTTCAGATGAGTCTCAATTGTTCAATAATGGTTAAAAGCCAGTCAACTCATATTTATTTCTCCTTTCATTTCATAAGCAGACCTGCAAAAACTTTGCAAATAAATCTCCACAGCTTCCTCATATATAAACATGTGCTTAAATTCGTTCCTTTACTTGCATTTCTGACCCAACATAAATACCTGCAATATCCCAATATGCTTGTTCCAATCATTTGGAAAGCTGTCTGATGGTTTCCCCTCTGGCATTTTGAGTAGCTACTAGCTGAAGATGCTAAATAACTCTCAGGTCTGTGCAAGTTAATATGTCTGCTCAGTTCCTAATAAAATACAGCTGAAATCCCAACCAGAAGATATTACCTATCATCTGACATGAACTTGACTGTGATCATGAAATGTTGCCTATCTCATCCTTAAATTTTGGAGATCCAAGGTGAATAATTTTGGAAGTCTGGTTTCCCTTAACTTTCTAAAAACTACTTGTTAGTTTTAAAATTGTTTTGCCCAGTGATGTGAAATAAAGACTCGGTATGGTTGAGGGGAATTTGGTGACATAATTACACTTAAGTATTTATCATTTTGATAACTTGCCTTCCCTTCAGTTACCTCCCTCTCCCCTTCCTTCCCACCCCTACTGTGAGATTTGATGCTGAGCATCTGTCCTGGTCCTCCTAACTCTGCCCCACATCTGGTTTTGAATTACCTTTAATTATACCCTTAAGGAGCCCAATTTTCTCTGCAGAAGAATTGTCCTACAGAGTTCCATAGTTCCATAAAGATTGAGCCCATTAATTTCTCTGCTGATTTTAATTTCTCCTGAGTATAAGATTTTTGGCAAAAGTATAAAATTTTACCGAGAGACCAACAAAGAGATGAAGAAACAGCATTCCAGATCAGAAATAATTTATATAGAGACAAATCACTGTGAGCAGTAAGGACATTTGGTTCTCTAAGCCAGAATGTTATTAGCACAGCTACACAAAATCGTACAAACTCAGGTTCCAAAAGAAATTTAATAAGATCTCTTGTACCTTTTGATTCACTTTCTCTTAGACTTTTCTGGAAGGAAGATGAGTTCAGTATAGGGACTCCCTATCTTTATTTCCCGGAGGACTATCTTCAATTCAGGGTTACAAAGTTAAGATGTTTTAGAGAAGTGAATTGCTGGATCCATTTTGGATGACTTGTAACGATGGAAAAGGTTTCTTGTGTGAAGCCACCTCTAATTCCTGGCTTGTATGATTGCCTAATATTTTTGCTACAAATGGCCAATGAAAGACTGACAGTGTTTGAGATTAACAAACCCAAAGGAGTGTCTTATCCCAGGGTAAGTATTGAATAAATATCAAATGTCAATCTGACATTGAACTTGAGTTGCTTGATGATATCTCTTTAGGGTACTAATGTCATTGCTACTTTGTTCTTTCTACATTTAAGATTAGGGGGTGTTTAGGTATCACAAGATATTACATTGTAGTAGCTCCTTGGCATCTGGAGGGTCCAATGTGCAGTTTCATGTGTTCAGGATAGTAAGACCTCTGGGACATTAAGTAGCATGAGACTTGGGAAGACTGAATGGGGAGACTATAGGATATTTCTTCAATTTATTAAAGAATTATCCCCATCTTATAGAGCATGCATTTTTCAATAGGGGAAATACTGTCCTTAAGGAAGAAAAAATTGGTTCTTAGGGGATTCAAAATTTAAATATTAAGATGATCTCCCCTGGCCACCCCACCAAGAAAACTCAATGCTACCTGACAAAATCATATCTCCTAGTACTTAGTTTCTCTCCTTAGGGAGAAATTTATTTTAAAGTTAAAATGTATTATTTAATTTTAATTAACTTTAAATTAATTAGTTTTTTTTTTCTCCTTAGGGAGACAATAATAGAAAAAAATGCTAAGGAACATTGTTCTGGAGCACGCGTCTCTTCTGTGGCTCTGACAACTGCCCCTGTTAAACAGATGTGTATTCTTTTATTATCTTCCTCAGATAAAGCAAACACTATAAAAAATGCTCCCTATGGTAGCTTCTTAAGAATTGTTGGGAAAAGAATTGGGAAAGGGCCTGGGGACTTGGATGTGGGGGACAGATAACTAAATGAAGCCTCCGCCTCAAATCTTCTCATATTACCTTACCCTAATTCCCACCATGTAGCCCCAAATCTTCCTTCTCTCTCAGGGGCAGCTTTTTTTTTTTTTTTTATTGTCCAAATGGACAACAAGGGCCAGACTCTTTGGAAAAGTCAACAAGTCCTAATTTGGACCAACTGTAACCACGCACACACACACACACACACACACAAACACACAAACACACATACACACAAACACACACACACAAACATACACACACACAAACACACACACACAAACACACACACACACACAAACACACACGTCCTTGACAATGGAAAAAATGCGCCAGGAACTCCAATAATCCCTGGGGGCCCATCATAACCTCCCCTGGGCTCCCATATCCAACGAGGGCTCAGTTGACTCACTGGAGTCATTCAGCAAGAAACCGAAGCCATTGGATATTATCTCCTCTTTATAAAAAAATTAACAAAATTGTTGGCCAAAATAAACCTAGTGACTTGCCCATGATCACACAGCTAACAGTAGGGTCAGAATAGTTTCCTCTCCAGCAGCACACACCAGGAGGCTAGTTCTTGAGGGCAGGATCCGTGCTTGTTGCTTACCTTCATGTTCTCAGATCCATCAATATTTGTTAAATGGAGACATTTCTCTGAGTCTTGGGCTGTCAGGTCACCAACACAATGCATGAACGTCTCAGAAGAAAAAAATGTAGGGCCATTTATCTGCCTCATAGTTGCTTTTACATTCTTAGCTACCTCCCCCAATTTAAGAGGAGGAACATCATAGCTGTGACAGTGTCTTTTAAGCACAAAGTTTACCCTGAACTTCTCAGGGATCTGCCATGCAGTTCAAGAAGAGGTTATCTTCCAGGTTATTTTGCATTTCAAATTTAGTAAGTGCGGTTGGTGTTAAAAGACAAGGCTTTCTCGCTATTAAATTCACTTGTATTGGGAATCCCAAATTGTATGCAGAGCTGAAAATACTCTCATTTTGCTTTTAACAAAGCTTACACACAAATATCCTTGCTTTGATCTGAATGTTTGTGTGCCTCCTAAATGCATACATTGAAACCGATCCCTAAGTGATGGTATTAAGAGATGAGGTCTTTGGGAGCTGACTAGGTCATGAGGGCAGAGGCCAGTGGGAACTCACTTGCTTCTTCTGCCCTAGGAGGATGTGGCGAAAATCCGCCATAGGGAATGGGCCCTCACCAGGCACTGAATCTGCAACACCTTGATCTTGAGCTTCCTAGCCTCCAGAACTATGAGAAATTGTTGCTTATAAGGCACCCAGTTTATAGTAAATTTGTTAGCAGTCTGATTGAATGGAGGTAATACTAAATAAGAAAATGCATATATTCCAGGAGACAGAAAATGCCCAACAAAACTAAATTTACTTCTTTTGAAATCAACCATTTACCTTGAAAAAGGAGAAAGATATGATGAATTGTTATAGATTTGGTGAATAAGGATAAACCAACTTTTTTCTGCACTAGTTTCTCATAGAGAAACATGTTCCAGTTAGCTTGGTAGGTAGTTGTGCATGAAAAAATTTCCCCAAAAAAAAAAATCAGCCATTCAGCCAGTCAGTTATAGGCCCAACGACTTTGTGATGTGGTAGCTCTGAGTTGGGCAGTGAAGAAGATAAAGATGGTTTGAGGGAAAAAAAATTATCATTGAGACTACTGCAAGAGATTAGGGTAGGTAAGACAACAATGGCATCCTAGACACAAGGCAAGAGTTTAAAAAGGCTTCTAGGTGTTTAAAGGAGCGAGGAGTCAGGAGCAGATAAAGCAGTGTGCAGGCAATATTTAGGTTGATCTTACATTAATGAGGAATCTGGATTACAGATATTAAAACAGGAAGGAAAGGAAAATGCAGGCAGAGAAATGACAGATGCCTCGGTGCAGAAAAAGACAAAGGGACAAAATGTGGTTTGTTGTGACCAGAGCATGCAGTCCAGGATCTTAGAAACCAAACTTTGAAAGGCCCTGGAAGCTGTGGGTGTCAGGGTAGCCATTTTCATTCTGGAGTCTAACTGAAATTGTTTTCCTCATTCCCTTGAAATTAGGAAGGACATTTCCGCCATGACAGCAGACCCCGAGATGAAGCCTTGAGTGCGGTGTAGTGTATTCAGGAGGTGATCTCAGAACACAAAGGTGAGGAAGTGAGGAAGTGGCAGGGCTGGGGGAAAGCTCTGGGCAACTGATGCTCAATCCTTTTGAAGGCCGAGAAATCAAGTGGATCATGCTCAGAATTGTGCCGTCAGAGGAAAGGGACACAGAAACCTGAATTACTGAGCATCGCCCTGCAGTTGTTGATGGTGGCCCCAGAAGCCTTGCCATCCTTGGATTTCTGGATTGCATCTGCACATGGAAACAAGCTTGGTGTTGGAGGAAACTCTTGGGTAAAGGAAAAGAGCGAAGCAGGTGTTCAAAGTTGGACACTGTGGGCTTCCTAGGAACTACCCTGTGTTCCAGGGGAGCCCAAGTGGCTAGGAAGATGGGGCAGAGTTTCGCCCACCTCCCTGAACTCATCCTGTAGGTGAAAGCATGTACCTCAGGCTGGTCTATAGAACATGAGCAAAAGCAAAGAGTCACTTCTGGTGAAGCTCAAAGAGACAGTCTGTGATTCACATATTCTTTCCCCTTGTCATGGCAGCATGAGTGATCAAATGATGGGGCTCCCTCCACTTGTCCTGGATGAGAAGATGTGGGGCAGAACTAGCCGCTGACTCATGGGGGACAGATGTATAACAGAAGTGAGAAATAAACCCATTTCTCATAAGCACAGAGGAATTTAAGGACTGTTATTAGTGCAGCATAAAGGAGCCTAAACTGATGGATAAATACATCTCAGTTCCCAAATTGATTTGTTATATGATGGTTAATTAAGGCAAGATGCAACAAAAACCCAGTGGTACAGGCAAGACAGAAGAGCATTTCTCTCTAGTTGAGGATGGGTGGTGTGGGACAGCTGGGCTTTACTCTAGCAACTCATTGGGAGATCCTGGTTCCCTTTATCTTATTGCTGGACCATCCCTAGGGCAAGTGTCAGCAACCTGGTTCATAAAGGGCAAGATGGTAAACATTTTAGGCGTATGGACTCTGTGGTCTTTTTGTTACAACTACTTCAGCTCTGTAGTTAGCGAGCAAAGGCAGTCATACATGATATCTAAATGAAAGGGCGTTGCTGTGTTTCAAGAAAATTTTATTTGCAAAAACAGACAGCAGGTCAGATTTGGCCCATGTGCTGATCCCCAATTTAGATTTTGTGTCACTCATGCTCATTTTGGTAACACAAACACTAAAACTGCAATAACACAGAGGTTAGTTTGGTTCCTATTCAAGGGCAGTGCAAACAATTCAGGAAGTACATTGGTTTTTGAAGCAATCATGCATTGAGCTACTTACAGGTGCCATCTGGGGCAGATGGTGAATTTCCAGGCAAATTCAAACAAGAAGCAGCTTTTGGGTGCTCACTGGGTACAAGGGTCTGAGCGGAATTCTTAGCTTCCGAAATTTGATTCTGAGCATAAGCTAAAGACTCAGGCTCTGGGGAAATAACTTTCTCTAAAGAGATACACAGAGTGAGGTAATAAACAGAATGCCAATTCACTTTTTTGCAACACATATGTAGCTGTCAGGTAGACTGGATATTTGTATTTTTTAATCAGTGTGTTCTCCCCCAGTAGGCAAGACAGCTCATAATTAGAAGTGAATACTGAGAACTTGGAATCAGAACTGGATGGAGAGTGGGATGTTTTAGTGACTGGTGATAGCCAGATGTGTTGATGTATACCAAAGAGCAGCATCTGTCATATAGATCTGATGGTGGCACCCCTTCCTTGGACTGAATCTCTTTGGTACTCCTGTTTCTAGCCCCCATCACACCCATGTGTGATAAATACAACTTCACCTTGGTAGCCACTTTGTCTAAGGTAATGATGCCTATCTGTGTTCTGGTCCATTACCTGACCTCATTTTTAGGTTCTTGGGTAGGTCCTCATTTTTTCACCATGTGCTAGCAACAAATTATTTCATGTATTTTACTAAAAGATAAAACATAAAAAGTCTAAGCATACAAATAATAAGACATAGATCAATATGTGATATTTAGAGGAAGAGGTATTTTCAAGTTTAAAAGCAATAGAAAATTATTTAAAGGAAAACAACAGTAGAATTGATTATTATCTAGCAAGTAGAAAATAGATTATTATTTAAACATAAACCTTTTCTATCCAGCAAAATACATAACATTAAAATGCATTCCCAAATCAGGAACCTCTTAGAAAAGGTGACAAATAGAATCATTAGGAAATCGTAATGGTCTGCATATATAAGTAGCACAAGTAAGAAAATAACAAGACTTTCTATAGATGACTGTGGAAAAGTGATCCATGAGTGCATGATGCTAATAGTTATTAGACCATCAGAGTGTTCAGCTTGCAGAGAAGAGTTAGGACAACAAAGGCAAATGGGTGGGCTCTGTGGCAGAGAAAAGCGCGCTCGCCCAGTGTTCATGTCCTTCTTGGCATTTTAAAGTCTTCTTTGTGGATAGCCTGGGTCACGTGACTAGTTTTAGTTAGTGGACTATGAGAGTGATGTGACATAGGTGGCATCTAGACCAAGACCATTAAGAACCCTCTCTGCCCACCTGCAGCAATCCTGGAAACTGTGTGCTCCAGATGCTGTGGCTACAATATGGAGGATTCATGAGAGTGGGAGATAAGCTTTTATCATGTTAATTCATTGATGTTGGGTGATAAGCCTGGTAGGTTCTAGAAACGGACAGAGGGACAATCATTCTGGGACCTGGTAGACTAGGAAGAAAGTGGCAGGAGATTATGTTGGAGAGGGAGGTAGAAGCTGCTGTGTAGTAGACAATGGTGAAGAATTTAAACTTTATTTTTATTGCCATGGAAAGCAGTGTACAGTGCATCAAGAACATGCCTCAAGAATCTAAAGATTGTCTCTACTCTTTGGTCCAGAAATATGTGGAGTCTATTCTAAAGATTCTAAGGAGAAATCTGAAATGTAGTCAAAGAATTATTCACAGCAGTACTTATTCCTAAACTGCAACAGCAAGAAGTTGAAAAACCTTGAATGTTTAAAAATTTAGGAACTACTAATAGCATAATACTATTATTACTAAAGAGATCTTTTTCCTGAAGGACTTAAAGACAGGCATTCTTATGCTACAGAATGCTGCATTCACAATAGAAATAAATGAAAGAGAATACAGAGGGTCTTTCATGAAGGATGGAAAGGATGACCTGAATAATGGAGAAAATACCAAGTTCCTTGTATAGGGTAAAAATGTCATTTCTACCCCCTTTCAGCTGTCAATCAATAATTCCAATTGAAGTTCCTAGAGAAGTTTAATTGGGCATCACAAACTTAAGCCTAAAGTTCATCTAGAGGAAAAAAATGTGTGAAAAAACTAAAGATAGTTTTAAAAAATAACAATGTTAACCAGGGGTGGGGGAGGAAGAGTTGGGAGTTGGTGTTCAATGGGTGCAGAGTCCCAGTTTGGGATGGTGAAAATGTTCTAGAAATGGATGGTGGTGAGGATGTGCCACTTTTGAATATAATGCCATGAATTGTGGAATGTAAAAATATTTAAGATGGCAAATTTTATATTTTATACATTATACCCCCAAAAACCTGCAAAAAAAAAAAAGTAAAGGAAGTACATTAGGGAAAGAAAAGGTAACTCTGAGGGTTTGGGGTCGGTGTCACAGATGAGCCTGTTTCATAGTACAGGGAGAATTTGAGGGGCAGATGTTCCTGGATTGTTGAGAATGAAGACAGAGACTGGATGCGAATTAAAATTAACAATATAAAAGTATAGCCCAGAAATATAAAAAATGCTTAAAAAAGAGAAAGGTTTCAAAGGATCAGTGGGCTAAAGTTTTTAAAAATTGAAAACAATGAAGAGGAGCAGATTCCATTGACTATGACCAATATAAGATTCGCAGACAAAGCATTACAAATTTCTTTCAATGAGGATTTTAATTATTAGTCAATAAAAAAGAATCAGAAAATTGTTTTAGGCAAATTCACAACAGATCAGAAGAAATCTTTGTAGTCTTGCAACTTCTCACTCTTCTCAACGAAAATTTAATTACAATCATGAAATGTCAGTTGCACACAAAAAGACTCAGATACAATTACTATGTGACATAAAAAAGCTGAATAAATGGCAATCAATAGTATCCACAGAGACAAGCAAATGCTGATAGGGAACCTTGGCATGATGGTTTTAAAAACAAGCTCAACAAAGATATTTTTGTGGCACAATATTTACAGAGACAAGCGAGGGAAGGGAATAGAGAGAGAGAGAGAGAGAGAACTTTCTAAGCTCACTAGAAATAATTTCAAATTTAATGCTAGGATAGCCAAACGTGTAAGATGAATAAGAAATTATAAAACAAATTATCACTATCTAGGATGGAGAACTCAATGTGTAATTATTAATTCAACAGGTAATTAAGTAGGATAAAATGCCATGCATACAAATTTAAAAGGTCTATATTACTCAGTT